>CBVK0100286596.1:0-22442 GCA_900067695.1 Picea abies
TTCCCATTCCTCTATGGCGGTCAGTGTCGGGGAGCAGGGGCGTTCAATGCGTATAGAGGAGGTCAGAGGTGATCAAGGTGGGAGGGAAGCTAGATCATGTAAACCCTAAACTTTGCAGTACTTATTAAAAATATTAACTTAATTTAATATTAATATTTATAGGTGAACAAATTTGATGAATATAAAGCAATTGAAAAAATATATATAAAGGAAGAAAAGAAAATTTAGGTACTTAAAGATATTTTAAAAGAGGAAAGTGAGTATATTATGATCTGACAAAAAAAAAAAGGTTAGAGAAAAACAAAGAAAATAAACATGCATTTGATGCACTGTCATAAGCATTAAATTAGAAAAACAAATAAAATAAAACATCATTTGACAATATATTTATTATCAAATATTAAACTAATAAAATGGTTTTTATGTCTAGAATCATCTTTGTATTTTTACAATAGCATCTAGTAAGTAGTGGATTGAGTACAAACATATAAAGTAATCAAGATGTGTTTGATACATACACTAGAGACATTTTGTGTAAAAACTTTTATGTGCTAAATGTTTTATTACAACAAGAGAAGTCATGTTAAAGTGGACCATATCATCATTCCCATGGAAAATGTTAATGTTTTATGTGCTAAATTATATGGCTTGTAGGTTAATGTGGACCTTATCATTCTTCCCCACAAAAAATTCATTATACACCCGACTTTATGAAAATGAAGTGTATTGAATCTTATACAACATCCTAATCACATCAATGAATGCATAATTAAGACCATCAATGGGTTGTAATCCATGTTGTAATCATGGTTGTAAAAGTGTTGTTTCTATAACTAATTACATGACACTCGTTAAAGAAATTAGTTTTTAATTAATTGTGTTGATAAATGCAAGTCTTTGTTTTTTAAAGGATATATTTTTAATTTCAAGGAAGAGATTAATGAACTTTTTTTTTGGCATTCTCCCCCTTAAATGTGATTAAATATTTTGTTCTTCTTTTAAAAAGTTATATTTAATAGTTAATGTTAATAACCTTTTTAAGATGGATTTCTTTAACTTTATTAGTTGTTATTAAGATGAGTTTCTTTAATAATAATAATAATCTATTTCTAAGGTCACGGCCAAGCCGCACCAAATTGGTGTATGAGACCCCCTTGTTTGTGGGACAAGGGACCCCTCTCCACCCAGTGATTTGACTGGTAAAGTCTACGGAGGTATACATACCCTAGCCCCCTCTGGATTTGAACTTGTGACCTCTTACAAGGAAACACATGTTCTTAACCATTAGGCCCACTCAGGTTGTATAATTGTTATAATTACCTGATTTAAATATTTTTGATAATTAAAAAAAATAAATTATAAAATATCAAACACATTTTTTCATTCATAAAAGCTCTACATCTTACCAATCAATGTATGTATCATTGATCCCAACCAAACATTCATCACACTTAAAAAACTCTTTAACACAAAAAGACACCCACATATTTGTCAAATATAACCAACACACTTATAACACTCACATAGTTGTGAAGTATGAACAAAATCACAAAATAGTGAACTTTTAAATTAATGACGATATCCATCACAACCTTAATCTAGAAAAACCTTGCACAATTCCATGTGTTTCCAAGGCTTGATTCAATTTATAAGTTTAATTTCAACATCACCTTGGCACTTAATTCACTAAGCAACATTGGTTGTGTTGGGTGGCAAAATTTTGTGTTGATAAGACACCAAGTAATCATTGAAATCGAGTGTGGGAAACAACACATGCAAGCAAAGTGTCATCATGTTTGGTGTCTATTGTTGGACAAGTATCCAAAGTTCCATTGACTCTGACCTCCATAAAATGGTCACCCTAACTGAAACAATAACACAATATTTAGAACTAGATCCCAATACAACAATAAGTTTCCTACAATGTCATTTGCAAGTTTCAAGACTAAGGTCCACAAGCATATGTAAGGGTGGATTGTTAATTTACATGTACCTAAGATGAAATATCATTTTTATATTCACTGTCAAAGCATGATAGCCAACCTTAAAAGTAATACTCTATGGTAAATTAAATGATATTTGAGATTCAAAGTTCAAGAATGAAATTAAACAATTTTAAAAGTATTAATCTATGGTAAATTGATAAATTTGTTTTTATTAGTTGATCTGTAAATGAGGGACTTATAGCCCACTCGTTTCACCAACACAGATACTATGTGTAAAACTTGTTATCTTTGTCACAATATTGTACATAGTGCTTTGCCTCCAACAAGGTTGCTAGGCCTATTCCTTTTCCTTGTATAAGATCTTTGCCATTCAGAGGCTACTAGGCTCCTCTTCATTGAACAAGGATATTTGTTCTTCTTTGTTCTCAAACTTGCTTGCACACAATACAACTAGTTGTTGTCCTGTATGCCACTCGATTCTCTGAGTTGAAGTTATGGTGTTCAATGCTTATCTTCTTTATGAAGTTTTGAGTGCCAAATTATCCTTCACGGTTGAACGGTGAACAAGGAATGAAAGTTATCTTTACATTGTTTGGTTTCTAGACCAATTAATTCTCATACACCATGTACTGTGAAAGAAAACCTATAAAGGGGTATCATAGATCTGAGAACTTTTCTAGTTAGATAGAGCAGGGGATGTGTGTATTACAATTTGAAAAAATACATTGTTGCCTACAATCAACCAAAAGACTAGCCATGAATCAAATCCAACAACATTGCAATCAGTTGACCCAAGCTATGGAAAAGTCAACCATGCTAGTGTGAATCGACTATCAATCTGAGGAATTGACGAGTGAGCACAGTCGACTAGGCACGAGTTAATCCAATTAGCAATGAGAGTAATTCAACCAGTTAGAAGTTGAATCGACCAGGTAATAAGTCGACGAGGAAGGTGATTCGACCAGGTAAGGAATCAACCAAGCTTGTAAGGTGAGTCGACCAGGAAAGTGAAAATAATCTAGTCGAAGATTTGGGAACCCAATAGAGTTGCATATGGATCATATGGTCATGTATCACCTCCCACAAATTCAACACTTTTTTTCTCAAATCATCGGTCCTTCCATGCAATAAATAACGCATCCAGGAAGATATGAAGTCAATAATGCAAGAATTGAATTGACAGAGAATGCAAGAAATCAACTAGATTGATAATTGATTTGACCAACAAGGAGATGGCCATCTACTCAGTCGATCAGAGGTATTTAATTCGACTAGTAGAGAAATTAATCATCCAGGGAGATATGCAGTCAACCAAACATGGAATAAAACACCCAAGTAAGTGGGAAGCAACCCAGGCAAGAAATTATAGTCAGATGAGGAAGAAATTTGCCTAGAAGCGAGATGGTACGACCTGTGGGAATGCTCATATGCCCTAGCATATTAAAATTCAACCTAGTAATTAATTTAAATGCCTAGGGAATGTGACCTTGCCCATGCACGAAGTAAAACATCCCAACAATTAGAAATTCGACTCAACAATGAAAATTTTCACCTAGCACATAATTTAAATGCTCAACAACGTCTCAAAACACCTAGTCATGTAATAATTTTCCGAGGGACAATGCAAAATATCTAGGGGATGTAAACTCAGCTCGAGAAAAGAGAAAATGTACCAAGCAATTAAGAAATTTCTTAGGGAAGAGAAATTCAAATGAGGGAGAGAGTTACAGTTTGGAGGAGTGATAAATTTGCCCAACAACCATAAAATTGAAATTAGCAACTCCCACAAAGGTGCAACAACTAAAAAATGGAAACCATTCATTTATGTGCTAGGAAATGCACCCTATGGTGTTAGCGATAGAGCTATTATACTCTCTAAAAACTATTAATGAAATAAATCAACAAGTTTATTCACATCTTCCTCTCATTTGCACTCTAACTATTCACTTGCAACAATTAAAACCATAATTAAAACATGAATACATAGATCACATTCACATAGTAATATTGGAGCAATTCAAGGAATAATGGACACCATGCTTACTTTGGAAACCCAAATGGGAAAACCAACTTCGAATGGGGCTCAATATTTCATTTAGCTATTTTTGGTTACAAGGTTATTCGTTCCTCTCCTCATTGGCCAAAAGGACCCATTGCAAATGAAAGTGAAAGAGTAAATGGGGAGAGCTAGTGGGTAAGGGAAGGCCAACAACCATGGCTCTTCACTTCCCATTCCTCAATCTTCTCGCCTATTCGTTTTCTTTTCATTTAATTATTTTTACTTTTCTCTCACATCTTCATTTGTCTTATTCAACTTTACATTTGTAATATTTTTTCATAGCTTGCATAACCTTCATTAATATGCTAGTTTTATCTTGTAGGGACTGAGTCTTATGCCCATTCATTGGTTCGGATCCATTTCATATCATTAGTTATAAGAATTTCAAAGTTTCAAATCCGTTTTCGTATGTTTAAATGTAGATGTGAAATTCATACCCCTCAAAATAACTTTATAATAAAAAATGTTTTTACAATTTAATATGCACGGTGTTATCATTATGTAAAATTCCACGAATAATTATTTTGTCAGATTTATCTATAATAATTTTAATTTGATCAAAATTAATGAAAGGTGTAATAAAAATATTTAAGAATAAATTTTAAAAATACAACTTAATCCAATAAATCAATTTAAAATATTAATCAAATCAGTCAATCCTTGATTGAATCATTTAGTCAAGTTTGTAAACATTTTTAATCAATAGATTATATCTTCTCGTGCAACATAAATTTAATCACCATATGATGACATTAAATTAAATCATCAATGCAAAAAATAACATTAAATGATTATAGCTAGAGTTAAACATTATATGACATCCCAAATTTAAATGAGTGGTACATTTCAAAATTGATTTAAAAACAAATAAATCATTAATTATATTAATTATTAATATACACAATACATTTTATATATCAAACAACATCACATGATACAAAAAGACATAATATACATGAACAATACTATCAAAATATGTCATATCAAATTTAAATGAGTGATACGTCTCAAATTTAATTTAAAATAGAGAAAACCATTAATAATATAAATCATTAACATACACATAATAAGTTTTCTAAATAAAACAACATCAACATCAACATGATATGAAAAGACTTAGTATATATGAATGATAATATCAAAATCATAAACATTATATGGCATCTCAAATTTAAATGAGCGATACATTTCAAATTTGATTTAAAAAATAAATCATTAATTATTTTAATTATTAATATACACAATATATTTTATATATCAAACAACATCACATGGTATGAAAAGACATAATATACATGAACAATAATATCAAAAGATGTCATATCAAATTTAAATGAGTGATACATCTCAAATTTAATTTAAAAATAGATAAAATCATTAATACTATAAATCATTAACATACACAAAACATGTTTTCTAAATAAAACAACATCAACATCAACATGATATGAAAAGACATAATATATATGAATGATAATATCAAAATCAATATGTGTGTGTGAAATATACATTTCAATTCAAATATAACTTTCTTATATACATGTAAAATATACAGCGCAACAATCAAATATATACATGTTAACAACTACTATAAACTAAGTTGGTCACTAGAGCCAAAGGCATCGGTACCTCCACCAGATAATAATGTAGAATATAGTATCTAATATATCTCTCCACTAAAAACTATATCACCCTATGCGGTCATAGCATCTATAACATCAACACCGAGTGCAATCGGCATAGTAACTAGTCAATTGACTGCTAGAGGTGTTACACATTATTTTTTTCACCCCTATGACAGTTAAAGATGTACACCTATCCTTTTCCTTTAGAAGGATCAATTTCCTTAATCCCTGAAGAAGAATGAAGATGAACTTTCCAAGAGAGATGAAATTATCTTTTCCTTTGTAAAAAACCTTGTAAAGAAGGATCGTCGCACCTTGCTTAGTGTTAATAGTGCGACGATCTAGGATCGACGCAGGTTGCACCACAGTGGCCTATGACATTGACGCAGTTTGCTCAGTGTTAAGGGTGTGACAATCCTCCATACGAAGAAAAATAGAAGCATCTCGACGCTTCTAGAATAGAAGCTTCAAGGGTGAGGTTGCCTCTGATCGGTTTGGATCTGAGTCACATCCATGATCTCATGGGATCATCATAACCTCCTCACCCTATCCTTTTCAACTTATAAAAGGAGGGGAGTTCTCATGGGAAAGTTAGCTTTTTTGTGTCAGCTTTGAGAACAGATTTTGAGAATGACTAATGAGTTAGTAGAATTTTGGCTTGAGAATTCTCGGTTGAAGGGCTTATGATAGGCTTCTGATTTATGTTTTCAAGATAGATTGTTAGTATCTTCAAACTTACAGTCTTAGAACTCATTGGAGCAAAAGTGTGTGGGAAGCAAGGCACTGTCGGAAGGAACCTGACAACATCAAGGCATATGGTTGTATCTTTCTTCCACATTCACTAATACATATATACTTTTTCTTTCCTATATGAACGTTATTTGTCCATATTGTATGATTCCTTGATCACGTACATAGTTTCATATCGAATAGACTATGTTATTCTTGTCTTTGTTGGCTTGTATTTCTTTGCAAATACTTCTCCATAAGCCTTACGACGGAGTTGGGATCACATTGGCAAGGTAAGGTCTACAATATTTAAAAGGTATGTTTTGGATCCTCCTCTTATTTGATATCTGAAATCTAAGGATAGTTCAGTGTACTGATTGTTTTTTTTCTAGTTTCGGGGTGTGTTATCCCCTATCCTAGGGATAACTAAGGAGATTATGTATCGAGGCCCATAGGTCCTAGACACGAAGTACTGAGAGCCATATGACTTTAGCTTGGCCCTGAAGGGCCCAACTTTTCTTCAGCAAAAACAACATCCATCCCATCGACCTGGTTCTAAAGTAGCAATGGGTCTTGCTCCATGAGGTAATGAGTCTCGGTATCATGGTATGTGTCACTCTGATTCTCAAAACATTTGAATATTTTCATTGAATTCTCTTTTGTTTCATGATGTTTGCTTGAAAATTATGCTCTTTAACTCGTCCATACCTGGGGGGAATGACAAAGTGCCCTAGCAAGTTGGTTCCCTCAGGGATGAGTTACCAATGAGTGGGTCTATGAAATATCATCGTATATTCCTTCCATACTTACCACTTTCCATCATTATCCCTCTCATATTTCCCCTACATTGGTTCATGCATTCGGTTTTCCAAGCTATGAGGATTGTACCTTGCCTTGTGGGAAGAAGGGGCTAAAGGCCCATACAATAAAAGTAGCTGGAAAAAGATAAAATCCAAGATGAAACCTTGATATGCTTCGTCCATGGATTCTCGAGAAAGAAATAAAAGGATTCTCAGCAAGAAAAGGGGACCCATAAAATAAAATAAAACTCAAGACCTAGTTGGGGGATAGGAGGTCTCATCATGAGTCGACCTATTAGGTCCATCGACATGTACAGGTATAAAACTGCAATCAATATGCTCAACAAACCAAGGTAGTGGCTCTTGGTGGCTCATCACAAGCCAACCTTCTCATTTCTATGAAATGCTTGTGGGTAACGTTGTCACCATTGGTCACCACGCCAGGACAGTGTCCTCCATCTATTCTATTGAAAAGAAAAGGCAATAAGACAAATAGTAAAAGGCATTGAATGGGATAGGAAACAATGGAATCCATGACAAGGTGAAGCTCACCCTCTACAGATCCACCCACGAGTAAGACCTACATTTCCCTATTATCACTTCAACCCTTGCCCAAACATCCCCTACACCATCTCATGCATTTACATGACCTAGATTGGTATTCACCTAGGAAACACCCCACACCTCAAGAGGATTAGCCCAATAAGACATCCTGATACCCTCTCCAAATCTAGCTTGTTAAACTACATAACGTCTTTGAGAATTTGTCTGGGTAAAGGGGGGTTTGATGCACATGTTTGGGTAGCTTGATTATTAGATATGATTGACACTTCTATGATCACTGTGACTTATGAGCCCATGGAGGGCGTACTTGTTTTTGTTGCAGGACCATGCCCGACAGACATGTACATATGGGGAGATGATTAGTTAGAACCTCCAAGGGGCTAAAATCCCACAAAACGGATGTTGTGAGCCCAACCATGGGCAGAGAGACACCAAAGTTTTGCATCGGAGAAAAAGAAGGACGTTCCACCAGAGACACTTTGGCAGGCATGGACCTAGGGGGATCTTGCTCTCCCCCCTGAATGTTGGCCTTGGGAAGCCCATGACGTCACCCAACGTCAGATGGACATGATGGAGGCAGTTGTGTGTCGAGTGGCACATGTGGCATCATCTGGAGGCCTTGAAAGGCCTAACGTTTTTCTCATGCAGCCTAACATCCCACCTATGAGGCCTAACGTCACCTTAGGAGGGCATGACGTCACCTCTTCAACACATTTTAGGGTTTAATTCCTTAATTTTATGTAATAACTAGATTTTTTATGTAAACGGGCCATTTCAGCCTTGTTTTACCTAAATTGTAATTAAAGGTCATGATTATTGTATAAATAAGGGACACATGTCTTATATTTTTCATCATCTTTCACTCACACAAGTGTGAGGTCTGAAATTTGACCTCTTTTAAGGCTTATTGGCTGAAATTAAGTGGTGTGCAACTCTTGGAGGAGGATTCTTTGGGTATTTTTGCATTTTCATGGTGGAAAGTCTTCAACTAGGGTTTGTGGCTAGATTATTCTTGATATTGGAGTTATTTCCTTCTCTTTTCTTCTGAACATCATTTAAACTATTGAAGATCCAGTGAGTGTGTTATCTTGCCTTGTGAAGGATTTTTTCAGCATTCCTGGCTGTATTTCATTCCTAATTAATTGCAGACCCCATAGCCCAATGGATGTGTGAACTGTCTCAACCAGTTTATAAACCCCTTTTACAACAAAACCCATTGCTCTTCATAACTAGCCTAATATTTCTGCAAACAAAGCTATATTACACAGAGAGATCCCTCTCTGAGTCTTGGAGGGCTAGATCCAAGACTCGAAGCGGTTCTGATGTTGCCTCTGTGATTGCCTTTTCAGCCTTGGGCAAATTACAGAGTGATAACATCGGCCTTTTTTGACCTAAATTGTAATTAAACGTCATGATTATTGTATAATTAAGGGACAAATATCTTATATTTTTCATCATATTTCACTCACACAAGTGTGTGATCAGAAATTTGGCCTCTTTTAAGGCTTACTGGCTTAAATTAATTGGTGCGCAACTCTTGGAGGAGGCTTATTTTTTGTATTTTTGCATTTTCATGGTGGAAAGTCTTCAACTAGGGTTTGTGGCTAGATTATTCTTGATGAAGTAAGTATAAATATGCAATCCTTCTTTACTTTAAATGGTAATGGTGCATTTACTTGTTCATTTCTAAGATTATGAAATTGCTAGTGTGAAACCCTAGGAGAAAAGCACATGTTATTGTCCTTTTCTTTATAACTCTTCACCTACTTGATTTTGCTAGAGAACACCACACTTGAAGGATATACTAGAGCCCTACCTTTGTAGCACTCTAATATCATTGCTTCATTAAGATTCATACATTTATTTCAAAGTTTGATCTAAAGAAGATGGAAAACACTAAGGCCTAGGGTTACCTACTTCCTAACATATTTTCCTTCTAGGGTTTTAGATATTGAGGCCTTAGCTTACTAACACCTCAACCATCTTCCCTTTCCTTCAGCTCATCTATTGACTTTTTTTGTTTCCCTCTAAGAATTGTCGCTGTAATTTTGACTCCATTTCCCCTAAAAGGCACTAGTTCATACCTTGCAAGTGATTCATTGACTAAAACAACTCTCAAACCATCTACCTTAATACTTTTACTAACTATTTCTAACTTTAGATTAGACTAACCTACTAACTCATTTCCTGTTGTTGCAAAAGATTGCTAAAGCCATCTATAACATCAACAAATTCATCTTAAAAGCATGTTTAAACGCTGATTATACATTTCCATCATTGCTTCTGACAATTACTATCATTTTGTCAAGTTTATGTTATCATTTATGGTCATTTTTTAATCTTTATTGAGGCATAATTGTGAAGCTATTTCTATATATACATTGTTGTTATAAATACTTTTGTTGCTTCAGCTTTTATATCAGCTTGTTCTTTTTATCAAAGTTTATGGTTTTATGAAGCACTAACATCATATGGTACTTGCAAATAGTATTTTTATTGTTGTCTTGTTCTGGGCAGGTACACTTAAATATTACTTTGCTTCATCTCATTAAAACCTTTGGAACTTTTGATTAGAGTGACCTGTGAGAGGGGTGGGACTTTCTTGATACTCTTACCTTAGCCTTCTCAAAACCCCTAGGTCATTGGGGACGTCTCCCCTGGGGTACTACTCTTGAATATAAAGAGGTGTCTTGTTTAGGTGAAATTGATAGGACAACCTCCTTGTTACGCCAATTTAGTGTTCACTTGCCTTTGTATTTGGGCAAGTACAAATTGCACGATAACATTTTGGAACCATTGTCGAGGAACACTAAGTCAATTTTCCACAAAAACGACACTTTTTGGTAATCCTTTTCTCCAAAATCCTTTATCTTACAAAGCTTACCTGGCAACTCCACTGAGGGTGATCCCTTCATTCCTTGATAGTTTCAAGAAAATTATCTGGAGACTCCACTAACCTTTTCCAAGGTGTCACCTTACTCTCTATTTTGTGATATTTCCAAGTTATGGGATCATGGCACCCTGGGAGCAAATGTATCTAACTATTTATTTCAAAAAATTTCAAGGATACCTGCAATATTTTGATACAAAATGGTTAAACAACTCTCCAATATTTGGAGGCCTCCCAATTACTATCATTGTAGAATTCTTGAAGTATATAAGTGAGATAGAATTGGGAGGGGAGAATGTTCTGGTAAAATTATTCATACTTTCTCTGTCGTCTTTTTTGCAACATTGGTTTAAGAGTTGTTGTGAAGATATGGGTATATCATCTTTCATAGACCTCATCTGTAGGTTTATTGAGTTTGTGAAACCACAATGCCTGACATATGAATATTCCCTTAAGAACCTCGCAGTAGCCCTAGACAATGAAGGATTCACCATTGAGATTGTGGAAGATCACAGGTATGTGTACCATACTCAATACCAAGAACCCTTAGATACTAAAGGAGAAATTTATGAAGAAAATTGTCAACCCCTTGAAGAGAAGCAATATTTTTCCCATGATTCGATAGAATGCAGTGAAGATTTAACTAGAAAAGTTAATTATGAGGATGGTGCACTAGTAACCACTACTCCATCCGATGAAACTCTCTAAGATCCCATCTCTCTTGCACAAGATGAAGAGAAACAGGTGAGACATTTTCCTTTCCACTTTCTTGATGACACTTTGTTCTATGATTCAGAAGGTTAAGAAGTAAAGGAACCCTTGGAAGAGCTAGTTCCTTATTTTTCCGATGAAGACGAAGAGATGAGTCTTGGTGATGATGTGCTGAACCCTTTTCCTTTTGATGAAGCCATCCAATCCATCGATTCTCCTGCACAAAAAGAAGTGAACACAATAAGTTATTTCCCTTTCCAGATGTTACCCCCTATCCTAGGGATAACAAAGGAGATTACGTCTCGAGGCCCACAGGTCCTAGACATGGAGTACCAAGAGCCATATGACTTGATCTTGGCCCTAGAGGGCCCATCTTTTCTTCAACACCGACTATATATCAACACCAGCAACATCCATCCCGTCGGCCTGGTTCTAAAGTAGTAGTGGGTCTTACTCCATGAGGTAATGAGTCCGAGTATCATGGCGTGTGTCACTTTGATTCTCAAAACTTTTGAATATGTGCATTGAATTCTCTTTTGTTTCATGATGTTTTTTTGGAAATTATGCTCTTTATCTCGTCCATACCTGGGGGGGATGACAGAGAGCCTTAGTAAGTTGGTTCCCTTAGGGATGAGTTTCCACTGGTGGTTCTATGAAATATCATCACGCATTCCTTCCATACTTACCACTTTCCATCATTATCCCTCTCATCTTTCCCCTACATTGGTTCGGGCATTAGGTTTGCTAAGCTAGTAAGGGTTGTACCTTGCCTTGTGGGAAGAAGGGGATAAAGGCCCAGAGGGTAAAAGTAGCTGGAAAAAGTTAAAATCCAAGATGAAACCTTGAGATGCTTCACCCAGGGATTCCCGAGAAAGTAATAAAAGGCTTCTCAGCAAGAAAAGGGGACCCGTAAAATAAAATAAAAATCAAGACCTAGTTAATGGATAGGAGGTTTCATCATGAGCCGACTTATTAGGTCCATGGGCATGTAAAGGTATGAAACTACCATCCATATGGTCACCAAACCAGGTTAGTGGCTCTTGGTGGCATATACAAGAGAAAGGGGGTCTCATCATGAGCCATCCTTCTTTTTTCCGTGAAATGTTTGTGGGTAATGTTGTCACCATTGGCCACCACACCAGGACAGTGTCCTCCAACTATTCTCTTGAAAAGAAAAAACAATAAGACAAAGAGTAAAAGCTATTGAATGGGATAGGAAACAATGACATCCATGACAAGGTGCAGCTCACCCTCTACATAGGCACCCATAGGTAAGACCTACATTTCCCTGTTATCACTGCACCCCTTGCCCAAACATCCCCTACACCATATCATGCATTTACATGACCTATATTGGTCTTCACCTGGGAAACAACCCACACCTCAGGAGGGTAAACTACATAACGTCTTTGAGCATTTGTCTGGGTAAAGGGGGGTTTGATGCACATGTTTGCGTAACTTGATTGTTAGATGTGATTGACATTGCTATGATCCCTGTGACTTATGAGCCCATGGAGGACGTACTATTTTTTGCTACAGCACCATTCCCAATGGAGAGGTACATATGGGGAGATGATTAGTTTGGACCTCCATGGGGCTAAAATCCCACTAGATGGATGATGTGACCCCAGCCAAGGGAAAAGAGACACTAGAAGTTTTCACCGGAGAAAAATAAGGACATTCCACTAGAGACACTTTGGGAGGCCTGGACCTAGGGGGATCTTGCTCTCCCCCCTGAATGTTGGCCTTGGGAGGCCCATGACGTCACCCTTGTGACCCTAGATGTCACCCAATGTCAGATGAACATGATGGAGGCAATTATGTGACAAGTGGCACATGTGGCATCATCCGGAGGCCTTAGACAACCTAACGTTTTGCTCATGGAGCCTAACATCCCACCTATGAGGTCTAAATTCACCCTAGGAGGGCATGATGTCACCTCTTCTGCGCATTTTAGGGTCTAATTCTTTAATTTTATGTAAAAACTGGATTTTTGATGTAAACTGTCCATGTCGGCTTTTTTTTTACCTAAATTGTACTTAAAGGTCATGATTATTGTCTAAATAAGGGACACATCTCTTACATTTTTCATCATCTTTCACTCACACAAGTGTGAGGTCTAAAATTCGACCTCTTTTAAGGCTTATTGACTGAAATTAAGTGGTGTGCAACTCTTGGAGGAGACTTCTTTTGGTATTTTTGCATTTTCATGGTGGAAAGTCTTCAACTAGGGTTTGTGGCTAGATTATTCTTGATGTATTTTTGCATTTTCATGGTGGAAAGTCTTCAACTAGGGTTTGTGGCTAGATTATTCTTGATGAAGTAAGTAGAAATATGCAATCCCCTTTTATTTTAAATGGTTATGGTGCATTTACTTGTTCATTTTTAACATTATGAAACTGCTAGTGTGAAACCCTAGGAGAAAAGCACATGTTATTATCCTTTTCTTTATAACTATTCACCTACTTGATTTTTCTAGAGAACACCACCCTTGAAGGATATACTACAGCCCTACCTTTGTAGTACTCTAGTATCATTGTTTCATTAAGCTTCATACATTTATTTCAAAGTTTGATGTAAAGAATAAGGAAATCGCTAGGGCCTAGAGTTACCTACTTCCTAGCATCTTTTCCTTCTAGGGTTTTAGATATTGAGGCCTTAGGTTACTAACACCTCAGCCATCTTCCCTTTCATTTAGCTCAGCTATTATCATTTTTTGTTTCCCTCTAAGAATTGTCGCTGCAATTTTGACTCCATTTACCCTAAAAGGCACTAGTTCATACCTTGCAAGTGATTGATTGACTAAAACAACTCTCAAACCATCAAACCATCTACTAGTTGTTACAAAATATTGCTACAACCATCTATAAGAACAAAAAATTCATCTTGAAAGCAAGTTTTAAAGTTGATTATACATTTCCATCATTGCTTCTGACAACTACTATCATTTTGTCAAGTTTATGTTATCGTTTCTTGTTATTTTTTAAGATATATTGAGCCATAAATGTGAAGTTATTTCTATATATACATTGATGTTATAAATACTTATGTTGCTTCAGCTTTTATATGAACTTGTTTTTTTTCTCAAAGTCTATTGTTTTATGAAGCACTGACATCATATGGTACTTGCAAATAGTATTTTTCTTGTTGTCTTGTTTTGGGCAAGTACACTTAAATATTACTTTGCTTCATCTCATTAAAACCTTTCGAACTTTTGATTAGAGTGACCTGTTAGAGGGGTGGGACTTTCTTGATACTCTCACCTTAGCCTTCTCAAACCCCCAGGTCATTGGGGACATCTCCCATAGGGTACTAATCCTAAATAGAAAGAGGTGTCTTGTTTAGGTGACAGTGATAGGACAACCTCCTTGTTACGCCAATTTAGTGTTCACTTGCCTTTGGATTTGGGAAAGTACAAATTGCACAATAACATTTTGGCATCGTTGTCGAGGAACACTGAGTCAATTTTTCTCAAAGACGTCACTTTTCGATAAGCCTTTTCTCCAAAATCCTTTATCTTATAAAGATTACCTGGCCAGTCCACTAAGGGTGATCCCCTCATTCCTTTGATAGTTTCAAGAAAATTACTTGGCGACTCCACTAACCTTTTCCAAGGTGCCGCCTTACTCTCTATTTTGTGATATTTCCAAGTTATGGGATCATGGCACCCTGAGAGCAAGTGTATCCGACTATTGATTTCAAAAGTTTTCAAGGATACCCACAATATTTTGATACAAAATGGTTAAACAACTCTCCAATATTTGGATGCCTCCCAATTACTCACATTGTATAATTCTTGAAGTATATAATTGAGATAGAATTGGGAGAAGAGGATGTTCTAGTAAAATTATTCATACTTTCTCTGCCATCTTTTTTGCAAGATTGGTTTAAGAGTTGTTGCGAAGATAGGGGTATATCATATTTCGTAGACCTCATCAGTAGGTTTATTGAGTTTGTGAAACCACCATGCCTGACATATGAAGATTCCCTTAAGAATCTCACAGTATCCCTAGAGAATGAGGGATTCACCATTGAGATTGTGGAAGATCTCAGGGATGTGTACCATACTCAATACCAAGAACTCTATGATACATAAGGATATATTTATGAAGAAAATTATCAACCCCTTGAAGAGGAGCAAGATTTTTCCCATGATTCGATAGAATGCAATGAAGATTTAACTAGAAAAGTGAATTATGAGGATGAAGCACTAATAACCGCTCCTTCATCCGATGAAACTCTCCAAGATCCTATCTCTCTTGCACAAGATGAAGAGAATGAGGTGAGTCATTTTCCTTTCTAGTTTCTTGATGACACTTTGTTCTATGATTCAGAAGGTTAAGAAGTAAAGGAACCCTTGGAAGAGCTAGTTCCTTCTTTTTCTGATGAAGACAAAGAGATGAGTCTTGGTGATGATGTACTAGACCATCTTCCTTTTGATGAATCCATCCAAGTCATCGATGCTCCTTCACAACAAGAAGATAACACAATAAGTTATTTCCCTTTCCAATATTTTGATGATGCTTTGTTTTATGATTTGGAAAGCGAAGAAGTACTAGAGGATCCCTTGGATGCATTAAATCCTTCATGTTATTATAAAGGTAGTGACATTGTTGATAATATATATGAGTTCAAACATGTTGGAAGACGTAAGTGGGATGTGATTGGTTCTAATGAGGATATCATTTATGATATGGAAGGACATTCCCAAGTGTTGCCTCTTCAACAATAATATGAGGTTACTAATGATTATGACCTATGGCAACAAGGAAATGATATAGTTACATACATCTCCAAGGGTGACGTAGTTTTATTTTCTCCTGATGATTTTCGGTCATACGTTGAAGATTTCGATGAGTACTCCTTTGAGCACTTGGATTTATTTTATGAAGAAGATTATCAACCACCGTTGTGCTCAGATATTGATATAGGTGAGGACATTGCTTGCCCAAAGCAGGGTACTTGTGACGAGGTTCTCCATCCCCCTTCGATTTCTTTACTTCGCTATGTCATTGAGGGTGTAGTTGGGAAACATGTCCCTTGTTTTGAGTTTTATTCTGGGCAAAGCCTTATTTTAGAATCCAAGGGTAGGTTGAATACCTTAAAAATAAGTTTATTATCTATTTCTTTCAGCCTTCCCTTAAGAAATTGCCAGTCATCCTTTAGGTTCTTACTAGTCCTTTCCTAGACCTCAGAATTTGATGACATCCGAGGTAACCAACTTTCAGACTCTTTGAGTCGGTCTTTTGAACCTTCAATTCCTCACGATCCCTTTTTGAGATGGATTAAGCATTGTCCTAAGAGTGTGAATTGGCACAATTTTGTCCCTCCCTCTCGCCTCCATGAGCTAGAATTTATGATTTCCGATGATACAATACATTTTCTAACCCATGTTATTTTTGTGCCTGACTTATCATTGTTTTGGTTTATGATAAAATATAGAGGCAGGTATTATGAGACATTGCTAGGATGGTTTCACTGGCTATTTGACTACACCTAGCATTCAACCAACAAGTAAGTACAAGTAAGTAGGTAGGAATTTGCATTCATTGTATATACCATCTGCATATCATGTTAGACTAGTGTAGTTTCATTTCCATTTGTATATATGATTGCTTACTTGTATTTCATTGTATCATATATGAGCCATGGGTGATATCACCACCCCAAAAGATTAATAATTGATTTTATTGAGATCTAGCAGATCACAGTTCATGCCAAAGATGTTGAGGTTCTCATGCGCTCTATAGTGAGCACATGTCCCCGAGTTGGAGCCAGATGTTATCCCCTATCCTAGGGATAACTAAGGAAATTATTTCTCGAGGCCCACAGGTCCTATACATGGAGTACCGAGAGCCATATGACTTGATCTTGGCCCTGGAGGTCCCATATTTTCTTCAACACCTCAAATGTAACAGTAGCAGCAGCATCCATCCCATCGGCCTAGTTCTAAAGTAGCAACGGGTCTTGCTCCATGAGGTAATGAGTCCAGGTATCATGGTATGTGTCACTCTAATTCTTTATGTATCGAGGCCCACAGGTCCTAGACATGGAGTACCGAGAGCCATATCAACTTGAGCTTGGCCCTGGAGGGCCCATCTTTTCTCCAGTGCCTCATATCTATCAACAACAATAGCATCCATCCCATCGGCCTGGTTCTGAGGTAGAAGTGGGTCTTGCTCCATGAGGTAATGAGTCCAGGTATCATGGTATGTGTCACTCTAATTCTCAAAACATTTGAATATGTGCATTGAATTCTCTTTTCTTTCATGATGTTTTCTTGGAAATTATCCTCTTTAAATCGTCCATACCTGGGGGGATGACAGAGTGCCCTAGTAACTTGGTTCCCTTAGAGATGAGTTTCCACTAGGTGTGTCTATGAAATATCATCGTTCATTCCTTCCATACTTACCACTTTCCAAAATTATCCCTCTCATCTTTCCCCTACATTTTTTTGGGACTTGGGTTTGCCAAGCTAGTAAGGGTTGTACCTTGCCTTGTGGGAAGAAGGGGCCAAAGACTTGATCCAAAAAGGATCCAGAGAAGACTAAGGACTGCTTAGAATTTGTAGAAGCAACTCAGGAAGCTCAAAATGGCCTCAGTAAACAGAGAAAGGGAAAATTTTCAAAGTGCTTGAAACTTAGTGAAATTGGCATCATCGCGAAGAGCGCATCGCAAGATTTCCAACGACGTAAATAGATCGTCAAACAAATTTACTGATCGAAATATATTCACGATCAAAGTTTTGGTCAACCTAGCCCAGTCAGCAGGGATGAGTCAGCATGAGATGTTGATTCAAATGAAGAAAGAAATGAAGTCAGAGCCCGCAAGTTCATCCAAAGGATCCAATAGGTACACCAAGCAGTCAGGGAACAGTTGGAGAAAATTCAAGCACAGTATAAAGCCTAGCATGAAAAACACCGAGTCGATCATCGGTTCCAGGTTGGAGACCAGGTATGGCTTCACATCAACAAGGAAAGATTGAAGGGTGAAGGAAAGAAACTCAAGCCCATACGTTATGGACCCTTCACTATTTTGGAGAAAAGTGGTACCAATGCTTTTCATCTAGATCTTCAACCTTATATGCAGATCTACTCAATTGTAAATGTGGAGAACTAAAAACTTTTTTAGCCTTCCATGATCATGGATCAAGGTGAGGAAGATTCAATACCTTCAATTTATGTGTTTGCTCTTAAGTACTTGGATGAGTTAAAGGAAGATATCATACTGGACATAAGGATGAGGACTTCACACAGGGGTGATGTTGATTATCTTCGAGTAGGCTTAAAGGGCACACATCCAAACAAGGCAAAGTGGATTGAGAAGGACAAGGTGAAAGAACTCTTCCCTCATTTATCTGTTGATTGATGAAAGATTTTGGTGGTCCAAAAAGCTCTCAGTGGGAAGGAGTGATCCAAAAAGGATCCAGAGAAGACTAAGGACAGCTCAGAATTCGCAGAAGCAACTCAGGAAGCTCAAAATGGCCTCAACAGATAGAGAAATGGAAAAAATTCAAAGTCCTCAAAACTCAGTGAAATTGGCATCATCACGAATAGCGCGACGCAAGATTTCCAACGGTGTAAACGGATTGTCAAACGGAGTTACATATCGAAAGATATTTGCGGTCAAACTTTTGGTCAACCTAGTCTAGTCAACAGGGATGAGTCAGCATCTGTACTACTCACGTCAGCATCTGTACAATTTACATGGCACACACAGAGGGTGACACATGTCATGTTGACGTCAACATGATGTCATCATGGTGACGTCGCAACACCAGAGGCTGCCACATGTCACTCATTTTTGGCATTATCGGGTTAATCCGTGAACCAATGAAAAAGCACCACCAGAGGCTGCCACATGTCACTCATTTTTGGCATTATCGGGTTAATCCGTGAACCAATGAAAAAGCACCACGTGGTAGTCCGTACAGCCACATGGTAGATTGTACGATGATGTGGCAGGATGATGTGGTAGGTGACATGGAAGATGACTATGAAAGTGGTTGGCGTGGGCCAATGGTTGGCTGCCACATGGAAGTGGGAAAATCCCTAATTAGGGCCCAAAACCGAATTTCAAAAATAAAAATAAAAACGGGCCCGCAAAATCTAGCTGAGCCCTACCAGATCTGGCGGCCAAACGGTAAGTTTCAACATATCCAAACAACACTCCAAACTTGGCAAGGTTCCATTCCACATATATATACATTGTTATTACTATAAGCCAAAAGGGGAGGCCCCCGGGCTCGACACCAGGACCTCCCCCTATACAACGCCTTAACAATAACATCTGCCACTATTGGGCCAACAGACTATGTTGTGTAGTCCGCCCTACTTTTTCCTTAAATGTTGAGTCCGCCCTACTTTTTCCTTAAATGTTGAGTCCGCCCATGGACGAGGAAGGAGGGTGCGATGGTACGGTGGGGCATGAAAATTGAGATGCAGTACAGAGAATTAAATGCAGGGAGCAGGTACGAAAATTGAGAAGAGATTTCTCAAGGGCCTGGGAGTGCCAGAGTCGGATTGAGGCGTGGAGACAATAATTTTTGGGTAATTCGACGCAACGAATTCAATGGTTTTGTTTGTTTTTTGATCTGAGCAAAGCTTCTACAACTTAATTCCAGAATGAGGTATACTTATGTATTTTGCCTAATTCTTTTGTTGAGTTAATAAAAAGGCCTACCCATTTGAGAGCAGGACCCGGAGATGTAGTCCACCAAGGACGAACTCTTTTATCAAGTTTTTGTGTTCATATTTGATGCTTATGTCTCTTCATTATTGATTTTTTCCTTGTTTAATGGTGCACTTTAATTTATGCTCATTTAATACAATTATTTATAAGTCACTTCGATAAAAAGATCTTGAATCATGTTGGTATCAGAGCAGACATCTTTGACTTGACGAAGTTTGTGTGCAAGTCACTCACCTTGAGAACAAGGGAAAGCATGTTCAAGAAGATCCCACAAAGAAACCTTCCAATCTCCCACATAAGTCGTTTAAGAAGTTTAAAAGGAAGGACAAGAAGACCGCCACTGTAAAGAGAGAAGAAGGAAAGCCATCTTGCACTCATTGCAAGAAAAGTGGTCACAATGATGAACACTGTTGGAAACTACATATAGAGAAGAGACCAAAGCAGTTTGGTGGAAAGGGGAAGACAAAGATTGTTGCTACAGTGCAACAAGATCTTGGTTACGATTCAGGAGACGAAGGAAAGATCATAGCAGTTGGAGTACAAGGTAAATATTCCCTTCATGCTAGTTCAAATTCCAATAATGAATCTCATGATGATGAACGAAAGAGGAATGAATTACTTCATATAAGAGTTGTATCTAAACACACTAAGATAGATACATTATTTGATCAGAGTTCCAAAGTAAACTTGATATCTGAAGAACTTGTCAAAAAGATGGGTCTTGAAACTAAACCACATCCAAAGCCATATTCTGTTGGTTGGGTATGTGATAAAGCAAAACTTAATGTCACCGAGTAATGTAGGGTCAAATTTTCTATTGCTTCAAAGTTGATTGATGAGGTGGATTTGGATGTTGTATCACTTGATATATGTGGCATAGTGTTGGGGAGTCCTTATCTTTATGATAGAAAAGAAGTCTTTTTTCATCATGAGAACAAATACCACCTTACTAAGGAGGGAGTGGAATACATTGTTAGAGCCCACAACATGAGGGTAAACATAACATTTGTTAGTGCAGGAAAAATGAAGAGACTCATAAACACTAATAAGAGATATGTACTCATGGTCGTAAGGGAGAAAGATGTTGGAACATCCGACGCTTTCTAAGGATGTGATCATTCTCATAAGAAAGAATTAATTGATATTGTTACTAATTAAGATGATATTTTCCAGGAACCAGATGGATTACCTCCTAAGAGCGAAATCCAACATGAAATACATATTCATCAGGATTCTCCTCTTCCTAATGTGGGCATGTACAAGATGTCAGCTTTAGAGATGACAGAGATCAAGAAGCAAGTACAAGGCTTATTGGATCAAGGGGTCATCAGGCCCAACTCATCTCCTTGTGGTTCTCGGATCGTGATGGTGCCAAAGAAAGATGGCACATGGCGAATGTGTGTCAATTACCGAGCCTTAAATAAAATCATGGTGAAAAAACGGTACCCTCTTCCTCGTATAGATTATTTACTTGATCAGTTAAAGAATGTTGTTTATTTCAATAAGTTGGATTTGTGCAGTGGATACCATTAGATCAAGGTTGCAGAACAAGATGCATGGAAGACTGCCTTTAAAACCAAACATGGATTGTTTGAGTGGTTAGTTATGTCATTTGGGCTTTGTAATACTCCGACAACTTTCATGCGTGTGATGAATGATGTATTTAGGCATTTTATAGATCATTTTGTGATTGTATATTTAGACAACATTCTTAGATTTAGCGGGACTTGGGATGAACATGTAAGGCATCTAAAGAAAGTATTGGATACTTTTCAAAGGGAAAAGTTGTATGTAAAATTGTCCAAATGTGAATTTGTAAGACTGCACTTGTGTACTTAGGTCATATTATAGAAGGAGGACAATTGAAAATTGATCCTTCCAAGATTGATGTAATTGTAAATTGGCCTGAACCCAAAAGTGTAACCGAAATACAAAGCTTCTTAGGTGCAGTCTAGTATTGGAGGAGATTCACTTCAAACTTATCCTTTATAGCAGCTCCTTTGCATGCCTTAACCAGTGTGAAGAACACTTTTCAGTGGGGAGGAAAGCAACAAAAATCTTTCGACACTTTGAAGGAAAAGATCAGTACCGCACCAGTATTAGCACTGTTGAATCTTCAACAGCCCTTCGAGATCGAGACAAATGCCAGCGAATACGCCATGGGTGCAGTATTGATGCAATATCGTAAGCATGTATGTTACCACTCTAAATAATTTAACCAAGTTGTTGTTAACTATCCTACATATGATAAAGATTTGTATGCATTAGTTCAAAGCGTAAATAAATGGAAGCACTACTTGTTAGGGAAGGAAACAATCATACATACAGATCATCAACCCTTACAGTATCTCCAAGCACAGACCAAACTGCAAAAATATTGACATTACAGATGGATGGGTTTCCTACAACAATTTCATTTGGTAATCA
>CBVK0100286597.1:0-22440 GCA_900067695.1 Picea abies
TTCAAGAACTGTTTCTAAATTTTTCTTTCTTAAAGATCCAAACTCGGTTAGATGATAAAGGTGATCTTTTCTCTCTCCCCATTGTCTGAGAAAGGCATTTTCTAACTCGTCATATGATCCTATGGAATCTTCCGACAGTCCTTGGAACCAGGTTCTCACCTGTCCTTCAAAGGTTTGAACTAGAAGCCTCTAATAAATTTCCTCGTGCTCAAGGCCAAGGATATCAGCGAATTGATCGAAGAAATTTATGTGCTCAGACGCGGTTAAGTCTCCCTCTTCGGTGAACTTTGGAAGTTCTTTCCTATAGTTTTCGGGTAAATCATGGAGGGGAAATGGGAGGACCAAAGGAGCATACCTAGCAGCTACTTTAGAAAAAATTATATGAGGTAGGGGCGGTCCTCGACCACCTCCTCCTCCTCCTCGAGCACCATGTCCTCCTACACCTCTGGTACCACCTCCAACACCACCTACTCCGGTCGCAGCCATTGATAATTTAAGAGATGAAACTTTGGATTTATAGGAAGGATTTTCAAAAATATGTAGTGACCTTTCGGTCCCTTCAGGATTAAGCGAAAAAGGTTCAGGAGACAAAAACTATGAAAAAGAGGGAACATGGAAATGGGGGCTAGGTTCTTCGTATTTACAGGATATATAAACAGGAGAAACAACAGGAGTCAAGTCAGAGTATAAGATATCTTCTTCAAAATCTCGAGAGGTTGGAAGCTTGACTTCAGGAACTAATGAAATATCAATTGAAGCGGGTATTGAGATGGATTTTTTACCTTTATTGGTAAAGGGGATAGTTGGAACGGTCTCATATTTAATCTCTAGTGAAGCCAACTCGGGTTTTAGGGTTTCGACTTCAATTCTAACAGTAAATGTTTCTCCGGAAAAGACTTGGGTAAAATATTTTTGCGGAGTTAACTGCTCAAATAAAACCTTAGTATTAGATTTGGGTGGATAAACCTTACTTGTTGATGCAGTAGTCTTTTTAAGGTATCCCGTCGGATACAGGCGAAGTCTGCTTAACGTCTAGATTCTTTCTGGTATTTCATCAACTAAATGCCAGTTTATCAGTTGTGGAGTCGCCAAGTGAAAGATAAAAATTAGCCTTATAATGTATTCAATCTTTGTTCACTATCAAAGAGAGAAACTTACCAATGTCGTTCTCCCAGGGAAAAATAACTTTGTTTCTCCATCCCTGGCAACGGCGCCAAAAAAATGTTGTCCCTGAGTTTATACTTAAGGCTCAAAGCATAATATCAGGCATCAAGAAATAAGGAAAGTTTTAATGTTTTCGTTTTCTACCTCAATTATGTGAGAAAAATTCCTTAAATTGAATTAACAACATAACAGCTCAGAGGTCGTCTTTCATATCCGAGTTAAAATTAAAAAATATTGAATGTAATGAGAGAAAAACATAAAGTTGTTAGACAAAGAAAGACATCAATTACAGAAGAATCTTACTTTGTAACAGAAGAAGAAAATATATTGAATAACCTTAAATGAAGCATAAAATGTAGCAATCTAATTAAGTCACAGGTCTTGTATTTACTAACAGTAAACAAAGAGGAAAAATTGTTTGCTATCAGATAACTAAATGAAATGTAATCACAATAAATGTTGTACTAAATTGCGATCAAGCATTCATCAAGGAAATATATAAAAAGATGTTGGAATGTGGAAAGACAGAAGAACACATAACTCAAATGAACGAAATGTGGAATCTCAATAGATGTTGTACTAAATTGTGATCAAGCATTCATCAAGGAAATATATTAAAAGATGTTGGAATGTGGAAAGACAGAAGAACACATAACTCAAATGAACGAAATGTGGAATCTCTGGTCTGTATTTGTATTAATCCTCAATGAGGAGAGTTTTCTCAATTACATAAGGAAAAAATCAACCCTTTGTTCATCTTTTCAATATGTATTTATACAAAATGATTTTCAACCCTAGGCAATTGGAATTCTCGTTATTTCTAAAAAGTGGTGGTTACAAAATAAAAGACTTGGAACGCTTTTCTTAGTTTTCCTTTGTCTCTTTCCCATGCAGTACATGTTATCTCATTGGTTCTTTGAGGTACTCCCTTTTCCTTGCTCAATACATTCGACACACCTACCTATAAATTGTGCTACTAGCCTAGAAGGTTATGTCACATCTTTTGCCTAAAAAATGTACAACTTCCTTTGTAATCGTAGCAGTCTATCTTCTATCCTTTAGTCTTCAGAAGTCATTGACTGTAACTGTAGATTAGGCTTCACCAACCATCTAGCTATCTGAGAGATGTCAATTTGCTTTAATTGTGAAATTTCAACCTGAGCTTCTTCTAAGCTTGCTTTGATATCAAGTTGATGTTTTGCAATGTCAATTTGTCCCAGAATTTCAGAACAATCATCTTTTCCAAGGCCTAGTGATTTTTTATTTAGTGAGTGAAAAACCACTTCACAAGCCTCTTTGATTTCCTTATCCAATATTTTACTCTTGGTTATATTGGTCTCCCATGTTTTCAATATTATGTCACCTCTGACCTGCTCTGCAACAGATAATCTGGGAATTATAGAAATTTCTTCTCTAGCCGATGACACAACCGCTTCTTGAAAAGTGATTCGAGCTGTAGTAGCCTCTCTTTCTCTGGGACAAATGTTTTCCAATGATTGATTCACAACCTGGAAATTGTTTTGAATAATTTCCACCTTATCAAAATGCCTTATTGCGTTGATTCTAGTTGTTTACATAATTCCAATGCCCGTGCTTGAAAAACGGTTATATCTATAACCATACTTTCAGTCAAGTTCAACTTGGCTTGTACTTGCTTCACTAATTCACTTTGTTGAATAACCCACTTTTCTCTCGCTTGCACATTCTTATGCATCTCATCAAGATTGGATTTGAGCAATTGAATTTCTTGTTTATCACTAGCTCTAGCCTGTTCAAGCCCTTTATTGACTTCATCTCTGACATTCTTTTCTGTAGTCCTTATTTGATTTTGTAATTGGCTTATCAATAGATTTCTCTGTATCAATTGCTCTGCCAAATTCTCGACCGACCACTGATTGGTTGTAGAGAAGGTGCCTAATGAACCATCCATTTCCTTTGCAAGCTCTGAATCCTCCAAGCCCTGTCCATCAAATATCATCCTTTGCCTTTTGGCTACTACCCCTTCTTTTTTATGTGATTATCTTCTAACTATGGCCCTCCTTTTCGTGCTAAAGAAAAAGTTCGAAGGAGACATCTCTTCAAGCGGAATCGGGGTAAGATCACTTGCAAATGTAATTTCAGGACCAGGAGTTTTGAAACTTGACTGTAGAGGGGTTAGTGTTGTAATAGGACTGCCTATCTTTATGAGCTACTTTCCTTCTACTCTTTGTGAGGTATCAGTAGGGGTGACTGGCGATAAAGGAATTACCATTTATTTTTGTTTTAGTATTGTCTCAGATTAAACATTTGTCTAATGCCCTAGATATCCTACCCACGAGGCTTCTAATTCTTGTGTAGACACTTTGATATTCTTTGGAATTTCTTCGGTAGTTTGTTTACCAGAAGAATCTGGTTTAAAACCTGGAGGTATGGATCCCTTCACCAGAGGGATGGTTATCAATTCTCCCTGTAGTATCTTGGGAAAACTACTCCATCTGTGCTTTTGGAAAGTGAAGAAACTGGCATGTTGGTCAGGGGATAACGCTTGAACTTTGCCTTGTACCTCCTTATAAGATCTAATTCCCCTGAATATATCGTCACATGGAGAATCTCCATGCATATATATTTTCATATTGCATCGAGCTAGGTGCTTCTCCACGATCTAGTATGGATCATGTCTTTTGAATTCAACGTCGACCAATTTGACATCCTCTAAAGTTGCAACCTCTACTTTGGAATGGTCAAAATTCAACAAGGAAAACCTTCCAACCTGTAGAGGAAAGACTGGCCAAAATTTCTTCTGAGCTGCTTTTAACTCTTGGCCAATGCCTCATGTTACCGTCTGGTAAGCCACTTCTCTGCACACTAGTCTGTCAGGCAGAAAATTTGGGAGAGCATGAGGGGAAACCGAGCATCCAAAAACCCTGATATAGGAGAAATTTTCTTCAATGAACCAATCTGCAACCTGTTTAAGGTTTCCCATAATTTGATATGAAATCTGAGGAGGTGAATGAACATATAGTGTTTGATGAACGGGCATACCTACATTATGGCAGATTTCATAAAAGAAATCTTTGTCCTTTTCCTCCCATAGTTTGGAATGATAAAAATGGATAGGTTCGTCACTGGTCGGGTTCCAAATCCAATTCATCAATGGGAATGGAGTCATAAAACAAATAGCATCCATGACATATGCAGACATAGAAAAATGGGAAGGTTGACCTTTTGACTTTTCCATTTGATACTCATTAATTTCCTTGGCTAGGTTATCAGACAACATCTTATCCCAGTCGAAAGTGAAACCCTCAGCTACCTCATGCATGATTGATACCCATTCCACTGAGAAATGAGTAGGGATTTTATTTCCAAATATTCTACATAGAATCATGGCTATATAGACCATATACTCATTTAATGACATGGTGGAATAAATACCATGGGGGTCAGCTCTGAATTTCCCTAAAATTCCCCACCAAGTTTTAACTATATCTAGGTAGGTTCGGTCAAATTGCACACATTCTTTTTGTTCAAACTCCATCATGAACGCAACATTATAAATATATTTTAGATTACGGGATATATTGTACATTACTTGGAGGTGTTCAAGCCTAAAAGAGCCAACATCAACCTTTTGGTGGTTGGTGATGCTCCTGGTCTGCACATTGGTGTTTTCCAGAACCCGGCTTATCATGTCATTATATGGCATGAGCTTCGGACGTGTAGCTATTTTATGAAGCTCGGATTCTACTATAATTCTGAGTTTGGTTCCTTGAGTGTCATTCTTTTCATCTCCAAAGTCATGTAGGAAATTTATAACTTCGTGCTCCAAGATTTCAAAAATCTGTGTCCAGGATCTAATTGAATCTACAACATGTGGCGTAGTATTAGACAGAACATCTACGTTCGGATTCGAAATTTCACCAGCATCATCATTCTTCTTCGATGTTTTTCTAAGTTCCATGATGTTATAAATAGAACGCGAATACCTGTTACAGAGGATAATGCATAATATTTCCTTGGATAAAACTCACTACTTTTCTTAAGGTAACAATGAAATTCAAAATAGAACATCTTTATTTACGCTCAACTTACATTAATTCGAGTATGCTTTTACGGCTGATGAATTTATTGGTTTTAAGGAGGAAAGAACGTCTGGTGATACGCATTCTACACTGGAAATCATTTCCTTTGATCCATAATTAATTTTATTAAATATCGGAGATTCGCGATTGGGAGTTTTGGATGGAACAAACAATGAAATATCCCAAAAGCGAATGCGCAAAATATTAATTTACACTGCTAATTTCCTTTTAAGAAGTTAATTAATCATGTTTAAAACTCAACACTTTCAGGAACTCAGGTTTTGGGATTTTTTAGATGTGATAAGTGTAAAACCCCCAATTCCCGAAACGTGAAATGATTAACTTCTTTGACTTAATTTAATTTAATTAATCAGGATTAAGTCTTTCGACATTTTACCACTCATCTTTTGGGTTCCGGGATTTTGAAAGTTAATACATAACAAAATATCTGAAACGCGAAACTACGAATCAATTTTGAGCAGTTTGACTCATTAATTATTTGGCGGCTCCACAAATTTGAAAGATTTAAGATAATTTGAGCATATGGAAAACTTTATCAACAGTAAGATTCAAATGCACGTTGTCCTTATTGAAGCAAAAAAGGAAATTTATTAAAGTCTAAAGTTTAGAAAAATGTTTGTTCCAACACATCTCAACCTGCTTACCCAAGGAAAGCACCATTCATTTATCAGGGTTAACCCAAGGACTATGTCATTCTCTTATTAAGGCACCCAGTGTAGATTGGCTAGGACTCTGAGATGTGGTTCTAGTACTCTAGCTACCCAAAATGGAGTCTTGCATTTTATTTTCTTCAAAATTGACAAAACATTGTGGGTATTCCTCCCAAATGTTTTCTTCATTCTCCCATGTAGCATCTTCAGGACCATAGCAGGTCCATTGAACCTTTACCAGCCCTGTGGCTTTGTTCCTAAGCACTTTGAATTTCCAGTTTAGGATTTCTACTGGTTCCACCCAAAAATCCCCTTTGTTATTCACCTGGATTACAGTCCAATCAATTATGTGGTTAGGGTCATACACATATTTATTTAATAATCATACATGAAATATTGTAGCAACCAGAAAGGCTTTAAAACTAGAGTAAATATATATTTTTGTTTAAGCATGATAGGATATTTGTTTCATTCCAGTTGCAAGATTTAACAACAAAATTTGAACATCACATGGTATATCTATAAATGTTATAACTTGAAATTTCTTGAATTTAGTACAAAAATGATAATTTCATAATTACCTCTTGAAGAAGAAGGTCGTCCTGCTGAAAATGCTTGCTCAAAGTGCTTTCCTAAATGCTTGCTTGGAATTATACTCCCTGGCCCCCGAGCCCAAAATCCCAACAACCAGTCCACTAGCCCTAAATATTCCTCCACTTTCCCTCTAATTCCCTTTCTCCCATTTCCTTCTCCCTTCCTCTCTCGATCTCATTCTCCCCTTCCCAACCTCCTTTCTTATCCCCTCTCTTGAATCCTTCCCCCATTTAATTCCCATATTCCTTATCCCCCCATTAATTACTTCACCTAACTTTTTAATAATAAAATAATACAATATTCAATCTAATTATTTAAATAATTAATCTAACTTACCATAAATAAATTACAATCATTAATTAATAATGTTGGGTTGTTAGATACACTCGCCCTTCAAGAAACTTCGTCCCGAAGTTATAGTAATTTACAATACAAGGAAATTAAACATGATTCTTACATCCAGATTAATTAAGTAACATCATCAATTTAAAACACTTATACATACTAGTGTACCTATGCAATGCATGAATGCATAGCTAGCACATACATGACTCGCACGTGTATTAATGACAATAATTATCACAACTAATGTAATTCTTGTATGCGTCCAATCCAATCAACAAGACTATTCATTTCATAAAAGATAGTAAACCATTTAAAATGTTCACAAAATCCCTCAATATGAAATTCAAAATAGAACATCTTTATTTGCGCTCAACTTGCATTAATTCAAGTATGCTTTTACGGATGATGAATTTATTGGTTTTAATGAGGAAAGTGCATCTGGTCATACGCACTCTACACTGGAAAACATTTCCTTTGATCCATAATTAATATTATTAAATATCGACGATTCGCGATCGGGAGTTTTGGATGGAACAAAATTGAAATATCCCGGAAGCGAATGGACAAAATATTAATTTACACTATTAATTTCCTTTTAAGAAGTTAATTAATCATGTTTAAAACTCAACGCTTTCGAGAACTTGGGTTTCGGGATTTTTTAGATGTGATGAATGTAAGACCCTGGATTCCCGAAATGTGAAATGATTAACTTCTTTGACTTGGTTTAATTTAATTAATCGGGATTTAGTCTTTCGACATTTTACCACTTACCTTTCAGGTACCAGGATTTTGAAATTTAAGACATAACGAAATATCCGAAACGTGAAACTACGAAGCAACTTTCAGCGGTTTGACTCATTAATCATTTGGTGGCTCCATAAATCTAAAAGATTTAAGATGATTCGATTATACAGAAAACTTTATCAACAAAAAAAAAGAAATTTATTAAAGCCTAAAGTTTAGAAAAATATGTGTTCCAACAAGTTCCACATAGCTAGAAAACTTATGTGGTCTCTTTCTCTCTTTAAAAGATCCTTTGGGAGTTGCATGTCCTTCAGCTTCTTGTAAGGTGTTCCGAAGCCAAGCTTGTCTCTTCCTATTGATTGCATCTTCTTTGGGTGGATCTACAGGTCTCTCTGACTCTACCATCTCATTATGAACTTCTGGAATGAGTTCCTCTGGTGTAGATTCTTCCATGATTGCTTCCCTTGGAGCCTCTCGGTCCTCTCGGTCCTCATCTATGTTAGACTCCCTTGATCTTTTGAAGGCTTCATTTTCATCAAATGTTACATCCCGACCGATTTCAATCTTTCTCTGTCCGGGAATGTATATTTTGTAAGCCTTTGAAGTCTCATTGTATCAAATGAATGTGCCCGTCTTTCCTAAAGGTTCCATCTTCGTTCTCTTTTCCTTTGGAACATGTATAAATATTGGAAAACCAAAAATCCTCGAGTGATTGATTTTTTATTTCTTTCCAGTGAACACCTCTTTAAGTGTCTTGTTCCCAAATATCTTGTGAGGACTTCTATTCTAGACATACAGAGTTGTACTGGATTCTTCTGCCCTTAAGTGCATGGGTAGGCCCTAGTCATGGATCATCACTTTCGTTGCTTCTACAATGGATCTATTCTTTCTTTCTACAACCCCATTCTGTTGGGGGTTGTATGGATTTGTTATCTCCCTCTTAATCAATGCTTCTCTGCAAAAGTATTTAAACTCCTTGGAGGTGTACTCACCTCCATTATCAGATCTCAAGACTTTAATCTTTCTTTCGGAGAGATTTTCAACTAAAGCCTTGAATTCTTAAAACTTGTTGAAGACATCATCTTTTGTTTTCAAGAACAAGGTCCATGTCTTTTGATAATAGTCATCTATGAATAAGACATAGTATACAAATTTTCCTAAGGATATCACCATCATCTATCTACATACATCGGAGTGTATGATGTCCAAGATACCCCTAGACCTACTGTCACTGATAGTAAAGCTTCCCTTGACATTCTTTCCAAGTGCACAACCTTTGCATACTCCATCATGGTCTACCTAAATGTCAAGTAGACCTGTAACCATCTTTCCCAGTATCGGTAGTGCTCTATAGTTTATGTGAGCAAGTATTCGGTGCCATAACTCAATTGAGCTAACACTGTTGTGTACAAGGGCTTATTCTTGGTGTCCCTACAATTTGTATAGTCCTCCCTCTCGGACACCAATCATGATAGATTTATCAATACTTGAATTCTTGAGCCGTAGAAGAACTTGGCCATCCACAAAAGATACCCTAAAACCTTTAACTTCTAAAGCAAAGATGGAAACTAGATTCTTCTTTAAGTTTTGTACAAACAAAATATCCTTAATTAAAAGACGGTTACCTTAGTCAAGTTATAGGGAGGCTTCTCCAATGCCTTTGATTGCATGCTTGGAATCATCCCCAAGCTCCACTTGAAGGGATAAGTTTTTTTCTGTCAGATTTGAAAGAGAGTTTTTGGATCCGGTCATGTGCTTTGAAGCACCGTTATCTATGAGCCAAGTGTCACTCCCTTGATTGATGGTTCATGTGAGTGTTGAAACAAATAAAAATTCTTCATCCTTTGACTTGTGCTCTTCAGCTTCTATTGTATGTGCATGGTGTTGCTTCTTCTTTCCCTTTTCATGTTTATGAGGGCATTGTGAGGCATAATGTCCCATATTCTTGCATTTTCATGTTTATGAGGGCATTGTGAGGCATAATGTCCCATATTCTTGCAGTTGTAGCATCTGATATTTGACACATCCTTCCTGTGGCATGGTTTCTTAGATTTTTTTGAGCTTCCTTCTTCCATTTCATTTCTCTTCACTTGAGAAACAAGTGCTTGATTTTCATCATCATTGGTCTTCTGTGATTTGGATATCAACCTGGATTCCTCTTGGGTGCAGTCTTCCCATAGCTTGTTGAACTTGGGAAATTTGCTTCTGGTGCAAATCCCTTGAAAAAATGGATCCCAATAGCAGGGAAAACCATTGAGTGTAGTAGTCATGAGTTCAAAATATTCTACTAGATCTCCAATGGTTGCTAACTGGTCCTTGATATGTGAGATCCTCATAAAATAGTTAGCTATTATTACTGACTTGTTCAGTGTCACGTTTTTGAGTTGATGCCTTAGAGTAATCTTTTGATTGATATTCTTACTTTCATAAAGTCTAGTTAGGGCATCAAACATTTCCTTCAGTGTCTTCAGTTCTAATACATTAGGTATTAGATGATCCTTTATTGAGTTTGTCAAGATCCTCTTGGCCTTGACCTCATTCTTCCTGAACTTTACTTTGGGTTCTTCTTTTGGTTCTAGAAGCATCTGCTTGATGTGATCTAATAAATCATTCTCCTCTAGAATGAGGAGAACTTTGTGCTTCCAGGATCTGAAGTTATCTGTTCCATCCAATCTATCTTCAACTCTCATGCTAGTTGACATTTTCACTGGTAGAAACCCTAGCTTTGAAAAACTTTGATTTTTCAAACTTCACCAAAATGCAAACTGAGAGTTGCAGGGGGTGTGCTAAGGTAGGGTGCACTGATTTGTGTAAAGACAAGTCCCAACACCTTTGGAACTAGTGCTCAATGAGCTTGATAAATAATTTATGGTGTAGCGACAAGGTGATGTTGCAAATGATCTTCCTTCCAATGGTCAGACTATTCTGAAGGTAACCAACTCTGATACCATGTTGGATTTTCTTTATTTACAGAGCATTAGAGTTACTAGTGTTATTTTAATCATTTACCATTAAATTATATATATCATGTACTGAGCAATAGCAACATAAACAAGAGACAAAAGAACACAAGAGATTTATCCTGGGAAAACCCTAAATGGGGGGAAAACCCAACAAACTTTCTTAGACAGATTTCATTCACAAAGCAAGTCCAATCATGAACCAACAAATAAACCCTAGCACAAAGGATAGCTTAAAGTACAACCAGAAATACCACTCCAACAGTAGCAACAACACAATACCAAGGTAGCACACCTTTTCCAAGAGTAGCGCACAAGTCAGAAATACCAGAAAGATTGAAGAAGAAGAATCTTTGTCATTGTAGTTGTTGCATCATCCTTCCTCAGACTTGTGCCTTACTTCTATGTATAAGAGAGAGTGTGAGTGAGTGTTTCCAAATGAGCTAAGAAACCTCCTATTTATAGTCTTCATGTCCTCTTTATTGGGTCAAGTTCTCTTCTAGGAAGGTGTCACTTCTTTGTTCTTTCTTCTTCTGGGTTGACTTCTCTTCTAGGGTATTTCCACATTTGTTCAATGGTTTTCTTGTTTCCAGAATCTTCTTCTCATCTAAGAAAGGTCATCTAGGAGGGAAAGTACTTCTCGCAGCTACCAAAACATCAATGATTTTATGCGCATGTTACCCCTTGCTTTATTTTATATGTATGGGGCATTTTAGTTTTTGTTTCAGCAGGCAGCTACGTTAGAGATTGGTATCAAAGCTCAAGGTTCAACACAAAGCTTTTATGGGACAAGACTTGTGTGAATTTGGTAGAAATTTGTTGTTGCAGAGTTTCACCTATGATGGATTTGGGTTAAATGGTGAAAACAAAGTGAAATATCTAAATTTATGGGCAGATTTGAATTAATTTGCCTCAGAACAATTCGAAGAGAGGATAAATGGTATCAATCTGCAGGTTACAGAGTTAATGTTGGCATGGGGGGTTGAACTTCACATTTTAATGGTAATTGAAGAGTTGGAGAAGTGATGGCCCATATCGGATTTGACTTGGCAATCGATGACTGAGATTAATTTTGGAATGAGTAAGAACTTCCAAGTTCGTTGAAGGAAAATTTTGGAGAAACTATAAAATTTTCAAAAATTTATAATTTCAAATTTTTTGAAACAAAATCCATACAATGATGACGTGGATTGTATCGTGACATAGGCTGACAGGGTCCATAATGGTAGAAGGCAAGGGTCACGATACAGATTTTGGTGAATTGATGACTAAGATCACTTTGATCTTGAAGATCGACAATCCAGGTCAAATACAAGCTTGGGAAAAAAATCCTAAGTCTATAGTCTTGCGGGAGAAAATGCTCACAAGAGAAAGTCTCACAGTAGAAAGACTTCGAGGGAAAAAGGTTGTGGGGAAAAAGGTTTGAAAAGGTACAGGTCATGGACAAATCTTAATTTCATGCTTTTGATGTTTTGAGGGGAAAATCCACGAAGATTTTCTTGATAGTCTTGCAGGTTGCGGGTCGCGGGAAAATCCTGACTATGTACTTTTCACATCCCACAGGGAATTGTCTGCGAAGATTTTCCCAACAAGCTTGCAAGTTCCATGCTACAAAAAAATCACAAGGAAAGGTTAAGTCATTACTCCACGGAAGAAATCTTACCAGAAAGAATCTGACAAGCTTGCGAATTACGGGAAAACCTTAATAACATGTTGTTTGACGTTATGTGGGGAAAGTCTGCAAAGAAGAGTCTGCAAAGCTTGTGGGATGTAGGTCACAAGAAATATTAACAACATGTTGGTTGAAATGTCGCGGAATGTTGGTTGAAATGTCGCGGGGGGGAATTCTGCGAAGAAGAGTTCTCTAGGCTTTTGGGTTGCAAGAAAACCTTATAATATGTTATTTTGACTTTCTGATGGAAAGAGCCTGCAAAGGAGAGCCTGATAGGCTTGTGGGAGGTTTGGTAGATGGTCAATGGAGAGTATTCATGGATGGTGACATGGCTTAATCAAATGATGACACATGGAATCGACATAAATGTGCCACACCATGTCGGCTGAATGATGAGGGTCAGGAGCAGGTCAATTTGATGGACTATTACAACAATAAATCAATCAATTTCTATGGAAATTTTGCATATTTTGAGGTCGTCAACTTGTGGAGGCATTTTGAGGGCATAAACAATATTTTTAAGTAGTCAAAATCAAGAGAATTGTGTATACTATCTATACACACATTCTCTTCTACTAGAATGAAAGATCTCAGTGAGATCTTTCCAATGAGCTATTCCAAGCGTAAAACTGATCTCGTATTTGAAAGTTACAGTTGAAACTGTACAAGGTATATTCTCTGCACCAATTTACTTCCAAAGGGAATAACTCCTTGCTCCGAAGTTAGTTTTGGAACAAAGAAGAAGTCTGTGAAAACCCATGGACCATAGAAGATAGCCATGGAGCCAAATTTGGAATCTAGGTACCTGAAATTGCACAAGATGGAAGAGAAGACACTTGTAGTAGTAAGGGATAAAAATGAGGAAACAATTTAAAGTTCAACGGGCCATGACTATTAGACCAGCGTGCAAATAAAGATGAAATTCGATAGATAGTTCAAAAAGAAGGCATGAATATACCCATTTGGGTTTATGGAAAAATTCAAAAGGAGTTGGTGTAGGCATGCTTAAACATGGCTAAAATTTCTAAGTCATGAGAAAGTGCAAAAGGACAAAGTTATCATTTCCAGATTGCTGTAGATTTTGATTGGGGCATCAATTTGACAATCTGAGAGTTGTTGTCAATTCAATATCAACATTATTATATGTGTCGCATAGAAAATTTTCCTTGGTTCCTGGCAGATCTACCCCTATAAGTGGAAAAAGTTGGTGTTTGAGATTATTTGCTTCAAGGAGAAGGGTGCACGAAAGGGGTAAATTAGCAATATTCAATTGACTATAACTTTATTCTCAGTGCTCAGAATTGAGAAAGAAAATAGTCATTGGAAATATATTGGATGGGAGAATCCATATGTCCACTTAGAATTTAGTTTTTTGTCGAATAATTTTCTCATGGAATCAGAAGGAAGGTGATTTGTGGACTTGAAGGACATAAATGAGCAGAAATGGTAATTTCAAGAAGCCATAACTTTGAGCTCGTAAATCAGAACAAGGCACAAGTATAGCTACTGGAAAGGTAATACATAGGCCAACATGATAGACATATATTCCAAAGGTGATTTCTAGGTAAAGAAGAGTGAAAATGCTATGTTAGTTCCTATGTAGTGGTGTAGAGGCACTTTTGGAAGTGCAACCACTTAGCAATAAAGGGAGTGAGTTTTAACACTAGGGTATTGTTGATGAGTAGAGAAACACTCAAGTATAGATTGTTATGTTGATGGCCTATTAAAATTATGATCTGATTCCATAAACAAAGATTGTGTGGGTATGTTCCAGATTAATCCTAGGGTCTATTGAACAAGGAAGCAGGTCAAAGATTATATAGTTGGTTGAGGCATCAAATAATTGCAAAGGGAAGTGCAGGGCTACAGAAAAGGTAATGAAAGGTTGAAAAAGGACTCAAAAAGAGCATATAAATATTAGTATTAAGCTGCTATAGAACTTGAATGGCTTGAAAAGGTAGATCAATAGATATTCTCACATAAAATATGAAGCCATCGGGTGACAAATGTCATTTGCATGTATAGGGAGTTATGGGGGACTCCATAACCTTGAAGTTAGAATGTGGTGAAGGTGGCAAAGCTTGTTTCAAGAGAAAGGAAAGGATCCCATGAGGTGAGGTGTGACTCATGGACTAGGTCAGTCATCTCTATGTGCCAACATAGGAATGCAAGAAAAGGGAATTTTTAGCTATGACTTAGCTACTTTTGTCTAAAAGTACTCAGAGAAAGGAAGTCACTTATATTATCATAGTTCATTGGAAGCAAGATATGGGTACAAAGAATTCAAGGGGCAAGATAATGAAGGTTATTCATTGGAAGTGGCCAATAAGGGCATATTGGTTGGAAATGCATAATGGCCAAGTGGAACTTGGATGGAAAAGGTTCATAACAGGAAACGGTGGTGCAAAGATGAGCAGAATGACAGTACTCTGGGAAGTGAGGATCTATAGGAATTCAAGGACAACCATCTACAACAACAAAATAAATAAATAAATAAAGCTGAAATAATTATGCATTGGACTGCATAATGGAAGTGATGCATGATGCACATTGATTTGTGTATGTGGACATGCCTGAACATGCGTGTAGCATGCTTTTAGACTAAAAGTTGGGTATGACTAATGAATTGTGTATCCAGGAAAATTATTATAACATTGTTGAAGATGTTGATGATATTGCTACATATGAAAGCCATTCATACGAAGACAAAGGAGGATGGTAATAATGTTGACCAAGAGAATTGGTGAAGGGAGCCGACAAGCTTCTGCAAAATATTAGTTGATCAAGTAGCATCAATTAATTTAATAACAACCATGCAAATATGCATTTGGGGTTGTTTATGATGCATGAATGCTAAAGAGAATTGAGGTAAGAATTCCCTTGACTAAATTTTCAATATTTGAAATTGATGTAAAGGCATAGGACCTTGAGTATAGATATGTTGTGTAATGATTGAATGCAGATATGAGAAAATTAATTGCATATTATGTTATGTTGGTTATGAGATCATAGCCAAGTCAAGTTAGGAGACATACTCCTTTTGTAGCAATGAATTCCATTAGAGATGGTCATGTGTGAGGCCATGTTGAGGTTGGAAATGGAAAGGCTATATCGCCATACAAGTGTGTAATGGTCTTCCTCTATATAACCGATGTTTGGACTGAACCTCTTTACCAACATGGGAGAGCACTAAGGGGATTGTATTCCTAGTGTTGTGTATGGGTTGAAGAGCAAGGCATCCAAATGATTGGATAAGTAAATCGGGAAGAGTTTTGATGATGAATTGAGGCATTGGTTAAAACTTCCAACTCACCATGGTGAAATACATGACATAGATATGTGGTATTCTGAAAATCAATGTAGGGACACATTTTGCAGATGTAGCCATGTGCATTAGCACATCATTTTATTTGTTGGTAATGTTGATTACATTATAGCTTGGTATGATAGATAATGCATATGTAAGGAATGATAGTTGCATTCTATTTAATATGTTTAAGAGAAACAAATGATTGAATTGTTAGTATGCACAATTTTGTGTCTCTTTGTGAGCTATTGTGAATATGCAGTGAGTTGTCATAAATATGCATGGATACTAACAATTTGTTTGGTTACATGAAATTTGAGAAAATGCAGGAAAGATGGTCTTGGATATGGAAATGGTGTAATCCCATGAAGAAGACTGATGCATGTTGCTACAAAAGCCAAACAATTATGAGTAGAAAACTCATGCTTGGGGAAATTTTGTTTTCCTATATAAAATAGATTTTGAAAATTAATAATTGAAAATTGTTATGTTGATATCTCATGATGACTGTATGTGTGTGACACAGGTTAGATAATGGCTATTGAAGCTGGGAAGCTCGGGAAGAAGGCTATTGTTAGGACACTGGAACCCTATGATTGACACATGTTATAGATTGCCAGTGGGAGTATGGCAATAAGTTGGTGCTCTCCTTGCATATGAAAGCCTTGGAAAGATGGATCACTCGAGGAACTATGAAACAAAGAAGGGAATGCTTGAGCCTTGAGGGTGAGTGTAACAAGGAAGAGACAACTTAATAATGCATATGGCATAGTGGTTGGGATCATTTGGGTGTGTTAGAGAACAACAATGAGATGAATTATTTCTCGTGGTAGCTTTGTGAAGCACAAGATAGCCATACAAATGAGTATTAGTTTATGATTGCAAACTTATTTTGAATAAATGTTTATAATTTGGAGTTGAAAACTCATGTGAATAAGATGAATGATATATGATAATGGATATAACAAGTATAATTTCTTAATGGATGTTGTAGGAACAACTAAAGAATAAAATACATGAACCATTTATATTTCTTTTGAGAACAAGAAGAAGAAGCAAGTTGTTAGGATTGCAGAAGAACCAGGTTGTCAGGTCTGAAGAGTGAACTCGTGTGTGAGTTTCACTACAACAACAAGCTTGTTGATGTTATTTTCTAGTATTTTTCCTAGCAATGAGTTCCCTTGAGTTCCCAGTAGTGAGATTCCTGGTTACCTGTGCCAAAGAGACCCTGATAAATGAATGGTACATCGTAAAGGATTGAGAGAAGTGAAGAGGGTACATTCCTTGGGTTGTGTGGGCCGAGAAGAAGAGAGTCGGGGGGATTGGGATAGCTTTAGGAGAATGTCAGTGGGATATGTATATGTTTTGGGTTGGAGTGCCTATGTATTTATGTTCTTGTTCTTGGGCCATAATGCCCATGTGAGATTAGGCCAGAGAACCTGTATGTTGATTAATGGTTGGAGGGACAGGAATTGTAATAGGTAAGTACACATGTATGGTGTTGTGCACTGAGGACAGTGCAAAAATAAGGGGCGGGGGGGTGTGACATCCCCATTTTTAATTCCTGCAAATTATAATGTGATTGTGTAACTATTATTTAGGTTGTAGGTTGATATGTTGAGGTGAAGATCATGTATTGATTAATATGGTTGAGGTCAGAACTATGTATTATGTACATTGAAATGATTAATAATTGTTGGTTGCGATATGAGAGGGATGATAACGATGGGAGGATATGATTCCACGAGAGAGGGGGATAAAAGGGGTTTATTCATGGGTTTGAAACCCCAAAACTTTTCCCTAATTTTCCATTGATGAGAGAACCTTCTATTTCTTGTTGAGTGTCCCCAAAGCCAATCATTTAATTCATGTAAGAGGGTGGGTGAGGAAGTCAACCCACTCAATTATGACAACATGGTTTGAGTGTAATCATCCTTTTTAGGAAGAGTGAGAGTCAAGCAAGCAAGGAAGAAGGAAATTCATATGGGAAAAAGAGGACAATTTTTACATGCATATTTTGGGCAGCAAGGGAGGAGCTAAGTGTTGGGAAGAACACCAACCATGTTATGCTTGAGGAAAACCATTATTGGGCTATGTTTATGATGGAAATGTGGCATGCGTGCCTGTAAAAATGGTTTGTCGGCTTGTAGTGTGTTGCCTTTTGAGGAAATGGCTCAAGATCCTTATGAAGAATGTTGTGAGCACTCCTAGAGTAGTTAAGAGTTCCTGGAGTCCCTAGCTAAGAGATTATTGTCCAATCGAGTGCACTAGAAGCCCTAATAAATGAATGATACATCCTGATTGACCCAGAGAAATGAAGGGGGTACATTCCTTGGGTTCTACAGGTTGTGGGGAAGAGAGATGGTGGATTGGGAACTATTGTTGGAGTAGAACCTGGGTTTTGGGCCACTGAATGTGGAGAGTGGACAACCAAGATGTCTAAACCTCCTTGTGACCTCATAGGCTTAGCTCGAGAGTGGCTTGTTGTTGAGGAAAAATGAACAACAAGCCTATGGCTGGGAGGAACGTCCTTTGTATGTAGCCAATTGGTTAATTTACAAACAAATAAGTTTTATGTTGCTTTTATTCTTATAATTCCACTAAATAAATGTTAACTTGAATTCTATTATGTTTGTTAGGTATGGATGCATTCATGGTTTTTATTATATTGTTAATTGCATGAGTAAATCAACATGTTATTTTACTGTAATGTTATGGGCTTGTTGCCCCTTGATTTATTTTATATGTCTAGGGTGTTTTAGTTTTCGTTTCAGCAGGCAGGTACATTACATGAAAGTACACATTAAGTATGCTAGATTAGTTTATCATTCAACCCAATTGTTCATTACATCAACATAATAATTTTGGGCAACAAACGCATCTCTTTCTTTTTCACATGAAATATGATAATAACACAACAAATCAGCTCACCCCAAGGTGGAAATGCAAAACCCTTACAGTTTATTCCAAGTTGGAAATGCAAAGTGCTTGTAGCTTATCTGAAACAAAAATTTTCACAAGCATAATGAACCCTAGCTATGGCACCACATTCTAATCACTAGCTAACCCTAGCTTCACTTCAATCTCCAAAAGCTACATCAACCCAAATTAAAAACCACACAATAAGATGTTAGCTTCTCTCTATGCTTTCTCTTATATCTTGTGTTGATAATGAATGAAGTGTTGTTCCCCTCCTTTCTTTTATAGAGTAAGAGAATGGGTGAGTTACAAGTAAGGTAAAATCCTAACCCTAGAATATGTCCACAATTGGAGAATGGGCCTAGAAGTGGAGCACTCTACATGAGCCAAGAAGGGAGACACATTCCATAAGTGCCAACTCACTCACACCGTGTATTTTTATGCAACACTACATATTTTTAATAACTATGCCCTCCCAGTCCAATGTTAAAATAGATGCAAAATGAACTATGAGGAAAAACACCCTCACAAGAGTCTCTCGCATGAAGCACTCTCCCTACAAGATAAGTGCTCCTCATGCACTAAGTTATTATACAACTGAAGGAGAATGGAGAACAAGTTTGGAGCAATCAAAACTAACACTCCCTCTTTGTGAGGAACATGTTCTCCACCAAACCAAGCTATTGTCTCTTCATCTTAAATTTTCCATGTGCTAGGGGCTTCATAATAATGTTGACCACTTGTGAATCTAAAGGAACATAACCATGGACCAATGCTCCCTTCTATACTTTGACATTTTATCATAATATTCAAGGCGTACTTCCCTTGTTTAAGGAAGACTCCATTAACAACCTAGTAGCCTACAACACCCTTCATGGAAACTTCACAAGATAAATTCTTATTATCTTATAACATGATTTGTTTAGGACTTCCTACAATGATAAACTCACCCATATACAAGAACAACATAAGTGGATGAAATCTATCGAAAAATATGCACAAATCTTCAAAAATCACAACATGGGTAACAATTCATTAATCTTGAACTACCAATGCCATGCTACATTCATCAACGCATAAAGGGATTTCATCAACCTACAAACATGGGTGTCTCGTCCATGCACTTATTACCTTTGGTGTCTGAAAAAAAATCCTCAACATGGTCAACTCCCTATTTATGAGGCAATCCTCTAGAAACTATAGTGACAATATCATTAAGATCAAATCCCTTTTAATACAAGAATCTTGTAGCAACAAACCTATCTTAGTACTCTTCAATACTCACATTAGTTGCAAGAATAGAAATAATTATTGAAGCAGAATTAGTAGCGTTATGGGCTCTCCTTTTCATGGTTAATTCTTTAAATCTTCGAAAAATCCAATTGTTTGGTGACTCAAGAATAGCGGTGGATTGGGTCATAGGAAAAGGAGATATTCAGGTGGCCTACCTAGCAGCTCGAAAGGCTTAGGTTCGGGACTTACTATATGGGTTAAAATCATTCTCTTGCAATCAGGTATATCGAGAATTAAATGGGGCAGCAAACAAACTTTCTAGGGAGGCGCTGGAACTGCAGGATGGTACTTTATGTTTTCAAGAATTCTTCGATGGGCAGTCCATGGGAGGCATGAACTTCTATTTATAATGAAAATGTATAAGAATGAAACATAGTATAATGTATTTAGAAGAAGTTTTTTGTAATGTCAGAAAAGAAAAAAGGAGAATGTAGAGGAAATAGATCATAAATGTTTTGAACAATAAAAGAACAAGATAGTTTATTTTGGAATAGTCTTTTTGGAATGGTCTCTTAGACATCATACTCCTCCATCATGGCATCTTACCATACCTACTCTGCATATGCCTCCTCAAAAATGAAACGCTCACTTAGGGTCTCACTATCATGCACTAGAGCTTCAATCCTCAACATATCAACAAGTAATCTATAAAGGACACCTTTCTTCACACCTCTAGGAAAAATCCAACAATGATATTGGTTGCAATCTCTGATGGTGCATTGTTGATCATTGAACTCAATTATTCATTGCAACTCAGTGATAGTTTAAATAGAAAGATGGTTATTCAAAAAACCATGTACAAATAAAACATCATTCAACTCAATAACATCCCATAAAGGCATATGGAAAGATATGGAGCCCATTCCAATCATTGGATATGTGGCATCATCATCTAATTCCATTTAAATGACGACCTCTTGTTCTCAAAATTGGTTGAATATCTTCTTATCAAATGTCATATGTCTCGATGCTCCATTGTTTGCATACCACCCAACACTAGAAATGGTAATAATTGAAAGAAAAGAAACCATAGATAATGCAGTCTCAATTTCAAATATTAACTCATCCACTCTAGCTACAATATTTGCACCCATTCGCAATTTCTCAAGAACATCACCTCAAGGCATTCTAAAATATATGGGGCCCATTCTAATAATTGGATATATGGCATCATCACCTAACTCAATTTCCACATTTACGTCTTGTTATTGAAATCTACTAAAGAATTCCATGTCAAAGGTCATATGTCTTAATGCTCATTGTCCACATACCAACTAACACCAAAGACAATATTGGTTGAAAGATAAAAAATATAAAGAAGGTGGTCTCAATCTTAGATGCTAACTCATCTACTCTAGCTACAATCTTTGCAATCACTACCAATTATCAATTATTGTTGCTTACCCTTCCATTTCTTCTTCTATAGACATTGACTGGCATATTTCCCCTTCTCGTGGCCCTTAAAACAAATCACATGACTCAAATCCTTTTTTCTCATGGTTAAAAGAACATGACTCTTCCACCTTACCCATCTTGGGCATATCATCCACTCCAAACACTGGAGTAACATGAGTATCATACCCATAACCCCTCACACATCCAAACTGTTGCACCTAGGAATAACAACACACTCCAACCACTTGAGCATTAAGGAAATCACATCCACAACCTATCATAGGTCCAAATTTCCCATCATGGGCATACCAACTCACTCCAATCATTGGAACATCTTGGGTTTCACACCAACTAGAAGCCTTCGTCCTTAGCTCCCTCTCACAACCAGTTGAATTCTCCATGTATTGGATGAAAGTTTTCAGGTACAAACCACTCGAATATCTTGATTATTATTGGAATCACACACGCCAAGCTCTCACAAGACCTGGTGCCTATCTCATGGATGGATCAACTCCAATCACTAGAGCTTTCTTAAGAATCACACCCAAATCTACATGTTTCAACTCTAAGTTGAGTTTAATTTCTCTAGAAACCCTATTGAAACATCCAAATATGCAACAAAATATCATCATAGTCAACGTACAGTGCACAGACACCACAAATACATAATTGTTAGATAACTTCAATAGCCATTAGGGAAAACAACTAACCCACATATAAGGTCTAGAAACTACATTAGTAATCAACAATTAAACCAACAATAAAATCAAATCTAAAAGTACAAATTAAGCATGCTAAATCATTTTATCATTCAACCTAGTTGTTCATTACATTAGCCTAATAAATCAACAAAATATTCACCCAAAATCATATCCATATAAACCATATTTGCAACATAATTTGGGGAAACAAACACATGTCTTTCTATTTCACATGAAAGATGATAATAGTACCACAAATCAACTCATCCAAAGATGGAAACAAAAAATCCTTACAATTTATCCCAAGCAAAGTGTCTCACAAGCACAAATGGAGAATCACGTAACAAGAGGTTACATTCTCTCTTTGTTTACTCCTCTAAATTTTATTAATAATAAATGAAGTGATGTCCATCTCCTTCATTTTATAGAGTGAGAGAAAGAGTGTGTTATAATCAAGATAAATCCCTAACGTTGGCCTCGGTCGACAAGTGGAGCACTCTACACGTACCAAGTAGGTAGACACATGCTCGTAAGTGCTCTCTCTCTCTCTCTCTCTCTCTCTCTCTCTCTCTCTCTCTCTCTCTCTCTCTCTCTCTCTCTCTCTCTCTCCACAC
>CBVK0100286598.1:0-22438 GCA_900067695.1 Picea abies
ATTTTATCCATACTAGTGTAAGTTTGTGTTTGTTCTCTTTTATGATATATTAGTTCATATTAAAAATTGGAGTTTGATCTCAAGCATGTAGAGACAATATTTAAACTATTAGATGAGAATAATTTATATGCAAACAAATCAAAAAGAAGTTTTAGAAGGGAAGAAATATAATTCCTGGGGCACATTATGTCAACAGAGAGAGTTAAGGTATACCCAAATAGGATTATGGTGATTATTGATTGGCATATTCCCAAAAATATCACATCATTATGAGGATTCCTGGGTCTTATAGGTTATTACAAAATATTTGTAAATACTATGTAGAGATTGTGGACCCATGAACAATATTATTGAAAAATGATGCCTTTAGGTGGGATGATTCAATAGAATATTGTTTTAAGATGATGGAGACTTTATTGACGTCCACTCATGTTTTAGCTACCCCATACTCACAAAACCATGTGTTCTCAAATGCGATGCTTTAGGGGCAATAATAGGCACTTTGCTATGTAGGAAAATCATCTCATTGCCTTCGAAAGTTGAATATTAAACCTAAGAGAACAAGAAAAATCAACATATGATAAAGAAATTTTGACAATCATTCAAGTGCCTTGCTAAAGTGGGAACAATACCTACTAAGAAGGAAAAAATGGGTCACAACTAACCACAATAGCTTGAATTATTAGAAGAGTTTATCTTTAGAACAACAAAAATGGGTAAGAAAAATACAAGTTTTTGAGTTTCAAATTCTCTATAAGAAGGTTAAATAAAATCAAGTTGTAGATAGATTGTCAAGGAAAGAAGAGGGATATGTTACACTATTGTCAATGTCGATAGTAATCCCTAAATGGATCTCAAATGTTAAAGTAGAGTATGTGAAAATTCCAAAAATCAGGAAAGTAATCAAGGAGGTTGAAAGAAATTATGTATCAAGCTTAAGATTCGCCTGGGAAAATGATATACTTTGGTACATCAGAAGAATATATTTATCGAACATGTCCAAATTCAAAATCCAAGTCTTAAAAGTGAATCATGATTCCATGATTGCGGGCCACGCTAGATTTTTCAATACATACTAAAATATGTGACAATCATTTTTGTAGAAGGGAATGAAGGTTGATATTCAAAAATGTGTGGTTGAATGCCACACCAGTCAGTGCCAAAAGTTCAAATTTTCCACACCTCATCATCTCTTTCAATCCCTTCATATTCCATATTAGAATTGGACTGAAGTATCCATGGATTCTATCACATGTCTCCCTACCTAAGAGGAGAAGGATAACATATTTGTAATTGTATATTGATTAACCAAATATGTTATCTTCATTCATGTATCATTGAAAGCTAAATCTAGTGAAATCATCATACACACCCAAGAACAGAGCCAAGGAGTTTGGGTGCACCAACTACTGTATCATTGAAAGCTAAATCTAGTGAAATCATTGATATCTACGTGAAAAAAATATATAGACTCCATGGATTTCCAAAAGTTATTGTCAATGATGCATACCCCAATTTATTTATTTATACCTGTAACTTGTATATTTATATTATAAAAAAGACTACAGCCAAGCTTGCAGTGAGAGTTACACTAAAAAAATATTTGATCGTCTGAGTACAACCTAAAGAAGGAGGCTATTCAATAGGGTATACAAGCCTGAAGTTTTGTACAGAACATATAGAGCCTTTCATATTGATAAGTAAATAATTTATAAAAAATACTTAATAGTTTTTCCACTTTAAATAGAATAAATAACACAAAGTGAAGTGAAACACCACAAAATATTCAGTCTAGAGTATTGGTTCCAATTGTTGGAGTTGCATTCATGATGTATTGTTGAAATGAGACCTTCATTCCAAAGGTTCCATAATCTTTGACTGAGGAAGAGGCAAAAGGACCATTTCCAAAATTTTGTTGATTGACAATCTAAACGACTAATTTTTGTAGCACGACCATGTTGGCTTCAAGGAGTGACATTTGCTTCTTTTGAGACATAGGGATCCCCATTAAAATTTATACCACAATATTAAGGTATGGGTTCAATTGTAACCTCATTTTTTATAATTAATGTCCCTTCCTTTTTCCTAGTGGCCATGGATGCATACCTATTTTCTTCAGAGTTGTTATATCTTAAGACATGATAAAAAATCAAAGTGGAGAATCAAGTGTTGAGATGTCTTATTCTACCAAGCATAGATGAAATCCTCACATCTAATGAGAATTTTCATTGTTTTGTATATTGAATGATGAGCAAAGAGTCTGCAATCACAGCCAGGTTGTGGATGTTGAGCAATTTAGCAATCTTCAGCCCTTGTAGAAGACCATAATATTTTGCAATATTATTGGATTAAATGCCTATAATCCATGAGTAGGAGGATTCCATTGTTCCACTAGGGTTTACAATTACCCCCCCCCCCCCCACCCCCACCACACCTTCCACCCCAAGAGTCTTCTTGGATTCACCATCAAAGAAAAGGGGAAAATAGGATTGTTCATCTTTCCAAGCCTAAAAATACTCCTTATTCAATTGAAGTTACCAACTTAATCTTGAGTGATCAGATTTACCTCCAAGATTATTAAAAAATAAGTAATATTAAATTGTTCCATCGATTTAACCTCATCTTTCTCTAACATTTGGAATTCATAATGGTGAAAACCTTTGACATTGTTGAATTATGTCAAAAGGGATATGGCTTTGTTAGCCACAAGCTCTAGATTAGTGGATTCATGCTGAAAGATTGTTGTATTTCTAGCAAGCCATGTTTTCCAACATATATATTTAAGTAAGAGTGCCCATAAGAATTTCAAAGTATGTTTGATTTTGAGGGAGCCCTTGTACATGTAGCACCATTTATCAAATAAGTTTTTCCAAGTTTATGACCTACATAATCAATGCTCAAACCCCTTCATTTCATGTTTCCATACTTGGGTTATGAATTTGCATTCCAAGAATAGATTTTGAGAAATTTCAATGTTGTACAGACATAGGACACACCTAGATGGATCGTGAATTCCTTGCCTAGCCATATTTTTCACTGTCAATATTTTTCCTTACCCCAAAATCAAAATCAAAATGTTGATTTTGGGAATGCCATATGTATGCCAAATTTTGTTCCATATAGAAACTCAAGGAGGTAGATATATATCAACAAGTTGTAACCCATAACCTTTCTCGACAATATAATCAGTCGCTCCCCAAATTCTTTGATCAGGGGAGAATCTTCTACAAGGTGCACAACCTTTGAGATTGTTGACCAGTTGGTGGACAAGAGGTGTTAAGTCCAAGGGAGGAGCACAAAAGTTCCAACCAAACTACCAACCATATTGGGACCATCTAGAGATGTCAAAGATAGTTTTTCCCCTTGAGTGTCAAGCCAAACCTTTAGAGGGTGTGGATCCTAATTTGTTGTAATCAACATATTTCCCATAATGTTATCGTTCCATATCTCAATCATTCTTCCACTTTATAAGAGCCCAAGACAATTTGGATTGGAGTATTGGAACGGTGGATTTGATAAGATTCCATATTGGGGACCTTCCCTAGAATCATAATTTGAATCCGGGCATCTTTTCCTTGAGCCCGTAAAGTATTTTCTCAAGAGAACTATATTTCACCATTCATAGTTTCCTGCTATCAATCGCCCAAGAATATGTGTGTGCATCGTTAAATTCATAAGAGTAGGTTCCTTTATACCAATTCCACCATGATATTTAGGAGCTCGAACAATAGATTGGTTCATAAGATGAAAACTCTTGTTATTAGTCTTGCCACCTTGCCATAAAAACCTCCCGATCTTTTGTGTTATTTGTTATTATATTCCAACAATATAAAAAAGAGGTGAATATTGGAAAACATGAAGTATTAATTTGATAAGAACCACTTTCCTTGATGAATTCAGCAAATGTGCTCCCCATTGGATGAATTTGGCCTTGATTTTACTTTTGACCTACTACCACAAATTAGAAGATGCATAGTGCAAACAAATAGGCATGCCTAAATATTTAAAGGATGACCAATTATATTTATGAAGGAAATAAAACATGTTAGAAATGAAAGCAAGAACCTATTGGCTCACATTCCAAGCATATATCTAGCATTTATTATGATTAATCAGGCCTCCTAAAACTAAGATAAAAAGATCCAAAATTTGCTTGAATCTTCTGACAATTATGATGGATGCACCACCTGGAAACACGGTGTCATCAAAAAATTGTGAATGGTTAATATTTTTGGTTCTCCTTACCACTTGAATTTATGAAAGGTTTCCATTGTTTTGTTCATATTCTAACATCCTACCTAGAGATTCATCCATTACAATGTAGAGTAGAGGGGAGAGAGGGAAACATTACCTTAGACCTATGCTTTCTTTAAATAAACTAGAGGATCACCCATTGACAAGGAGAGAGATCTAGGGATTGTTGATATAAGAATAAATCCAATGAATACAATCGAGACATAAACCAAATCTATGAAGAACCTCAAGAAGAAAGGAATATCTTACCCATTTGAAGACATTGTCCATGTCAATAATTATAATCATACCTTTATGTCCATTGATGTGACTAGAGTGTATTACTTCCTAAACCAATATGATATTTTCCACTATTTGTCTTTTTTCCATGAACCCCCCTTGATTTTCATAGATTATTTTAGGAAGGAGATTCATGACCATGTTTTCTATGACCATGGAAATAATTTTGTAATATGCATTACACAGAGAGACGGGCCTAAATATAAAAAAAGAGGAAGGATTTTGTTCTTTGGGGATAAGTGCAAGAAATGAAGAATTGGTGGCACCTCTCATCTAAAAATACTTGTATCGAATCATCCTAATGAGATCAAATTTGATAGTATTTTAACATTCCTTGTATAAATGGATTGTAAAACCATCATGTCTAGGAATCTTGTCTGGAGCAATATCCCAAGTAGCCTTATGAATTTTTTCTTCTGCGACTTCCTTTGTGAGTGCACAATTTTCTTTAGGGGACATCGGAAATAGGATGTTCTCCAAAATGAAAATTGTTTCTCATGGCTCGACTCCACCTATTTCAGAATATAAATCAGAAAAATGAGTGAGAGAAACTAATTTAATTTCATCAAAGTTTTTAAGCAAGTCCCCATTAGGAGCATAGATGTCTTTTACATTCTTTTTCCGTAATTCATACCTTGCTTATTTGTGGAAGAAAGTTGTATTTCTATCACCCAAAATCAGCCATAAATTGTGTGACTTAAGTCTCCATTCCATTTCTTCATCTCTAAGGGATTTTTGGTAATCGTGGAAGATCTCTTTCTCCTCTAATAGCAATTCATGGTTGACCTTCTTTTATTCTAGTTTAACATGGATCCTTTACATCTTGCCTTTATTTTATTGGATTTCCTATCCAGGGGGGGAGTAATGTAGTTTATCCCACTCCTTAAGATATTTTTTAGTGCCTTTGAGATTCTACTCAAAAATGTGCACTGGCGATCCAAGTATCCAAGTACTCCATGTTCTAGATATTGTATCCCTTGCATCCTAATTTTTAAGCCATAAAGGGTTAAACCTGAATGGAATGAGACCATAGTCTGGGATTTCCTTGAGCTAGAGAATAATAGGTCTGTGATCCAAAGATGACCAGGAAATAATTCTAGATGAAGCCATAAAAACACTTACAAGAAAAGAGATGTGAACAAGGAATCGACCAACTCTGGTAGCTATGGTCCTGGACCAATCTACTTGTTGGTACAAGTGAATTGGCCCTTATAGGTTTAATATCTACTAAGTGAATCAGCCCTTATAGGTTTAATATCTACTCCCTCCCTTTTTTTCTGCATGATTGAGAGTGGTATTAAAATCCTTGGAAACTATACTATTTTCTTATAATTACAACTCTCTTAAATATAATAGAGAGTCCCAGTAGTCCAATTTTTCATAACAAAGAGAGGGCACATACACATTAACAATATTATAAATCGTTCTCAACTATTGGTGTTTGAAACTTGTGAGAATACAATGTTGGGTCCGTTGGCTGGTGATTAAATGGAAGATAGAGTTATTCCACTATGTGCATATTCCACCAGAGGCCTCTCTAGCACTTATTGTTTTACCTTCACTTTGTTTCCATAATGTTTTGCACTTACTTAGGGATTCATCAACCTCTAACTTAGTCTCCTAGAACATAAGAACTATGGGATTTTTTGTCTTGATTAAATCCATTATTAATTTAGATCTATATTTTCTTCCTAGTCCCCTGCAATTCCAATAGACAATATTAATCATTTTCCTAGGGTTTGTGAATATGACCTTGGTGTAATATAGTACCACTATGAGTCCTTGTGTTTCTTGGGAGTCTAGGTCATATATGATCCATAGTATTTTTTTGACCTAGCTCTTTCTATTTTTCGGCTATTACCTCACTTTTTTTCTTTGTGAAGCCTTATGTCCACTCTTTTTGGGGATTCACCTTATGTGACTTACTATTCTTTATCCTCATATGATCGCTCATTCTCTGCATACTGGGAGCTAGTATCACCAGTAGTATATAAAGGATCTTTACTTGGGGATTTGGGGAAATCCGCCTCTTGGTCATGGATGTTTCTTTCCACTATAGGGGATGGAACATAATATTAATTTTCATCCACAATTGGAGGGATTATAGGATATTTTTCATTAAACATGGGAATTCCATCTATTTCCAAGGTAGAGACATTGTCTCCATATACAAGAATTTCATATCGGTTTCGATTTGGACTTGATGTCGCTCCTTGAGGTATGTTCAAAGAATTTCCTTTAGTTCCAATTACTAGATATTTATATGTTCCTTCCATGGATGATTTTCCAAAAAACATATATAGTCCATAGGGTTATGTGACTATGCTCAATGAGGGTACTTGCTTTGATTGTATTGTGTTGCTTGTTTTCTTTTTGTTGGGTTCTTCCTCTTAACTTTTTTCGACTGATCATTTTTTTCGTGATGCCCTTTCTCAATGGTTGAGTTCTTAGGAGAGATTTTTGCAAAGTGCCCACATTCATGACATTGTTTTCATTTAAAAGGAAGTTGTTCGTCACAGGTTGAATATGATTCCAACCATCCAAAGAAATTAGGAACGTTGATGGTAAATCTTTTTTCCAAATTAACTTCTACACATGTATAAGAACATGAAAACATGTTGTATCTTGGCTTATATTTCTCAATATATGTACCCATAGTATTCTTTATACTCCACAAAACATCATCATTCCAACAATGAAACGGGATATGAGGAATATGAACCCAAACAAGGACAACCGAAGGGATATCACTTCAATATTAAAATTAGGGATCCATTTGTTTAGATATATCCCTTTTGTGCCATAAAAATAAGGGCTACTTATAAATATTAAATCCATGTCTTTCTTAGTTTCAAAAAAAGAAAGAATAAAAACCTTTGCCAAAAACGTAATGAGAGAGATTACCCTTTATCAGTCCTACCCAGTTCTTCTCAATCCAAATTTTGGTACCTCGAGGGGAGAGCCAAACACTAGTGAATTGTCCAACCAATGCCTAATACACTAGTTTCAAATCCATTTGACACGCATTGGAAGTCGAAAGGGGAACTTATGAAATCTCATTCATCCTTTTAACAAATCATGAAGGAGGGCTTATCATAGATATTCTCAATGAGGAGACCAGAGCTTGGAAGGAATCGATTTCAAAAGCAAGAGGCAGGGGGGGAGGAGCCACCCCTTATAGCAATCAAGTCCATGGAGAAACCAAGGATGCCTAGAATGCTAGGGTTTCAGGCACTAGAGCAAATAGTAGCTAATTTTTTCAATTAACAATGCCTTAAAAATTGAAGGACATGGGGGTGGGCTTTGGTCAACTTATGTGTGCATTGCTCGCAACAATAGGGACACAAATTCACCAACAATTTTTGGAAGGAATATTTCCACCAAGTAGGTACCACATTAACCATTCACACTTTATATCATCCCCAGACAGATTGTTAAATTGAAGTAGTAAATAAATTCCTCGAAGGATACCTAAGGAATTTTGTGAATATAATTAGTCATAATGGCACAAATATCTACACATTGAAAAATGGTGGTACAACACTACCTACCATACTTCACATAAATGAATCCCTTTGAATATTTATATGGATATCCACCACCATCAATAAAAGAGTATGTTGTTACCAATTTTGAGGCAACTATTGTGAAAAACTACCTAGTTACTTTAAATGAAATCCTTTGTATCCTAAAGAATCATCTTGAGAAAGCTAGTAAATGAATCAAGCAATAAGACAAATTGAATATAATTGGTCATGAATTTGAGGTAGGACATTAGGTGTTTTTCCAACTCTAACCATGCATGAAAAACTCGCTTAAAAATTACGAGAATCATAAACTTGTGTCAAAGTTTTATAGACTTTACTAAATCCAGAAGCAAATAGGCCAAGTAGCCTATGCATTAGATATCCAAAGAAGGGGGAGTTAAATGATGTTTCCATGTTTCATATTTGAAGAAAAAAATGGGTTTAATAACTCATATAGATAAAAAGTTACCTCTTCCAGATGAAGAAGGAAGACTAGTACTTGAACGCATGGGTATCTTAAAAATCAAAACCAAACTCCTTTGTTCAAGAGATGTCAATGAATACTTTATCAAGTGGAGGAACCTACCACAAGATGAGGTTACATGGAAAAATGAAGAATTAAATCAAGACACTCATATTTAATGATGCTTTGAGGAAAAATCATTTTAGGAGGGGATGACTTGTTATAGACTCAAAATTAGTTAATGGTTAAATATAGGTAAGTACAAAAAATCAATAAAATTTATTATAATGATCTGACCCTCATGAAGAATCATGACTCTTAACTCTACTTGTATAAATGATGATGTTGTGCATATTTGTGCATATATATTGTTATCCCCAAGGTTCCCCCATTGGTCTCATTCGTAACAGAGATTATAACCCCTGGCCATTTGAAATTAGAAATGAGGATTTGAGGTTGATTTCCTATATTTGTTTACTAAGCCAAGGTTCAATTCAATTTGGGAAAAGGCACTTCATTTCTATGCCCTTGAGTAGTGGAGATAAAAGCCCTAAATTTTTAGATTTATTTCCTTTTGAGAGAGGGAGATTTAGGTGGTAGATAAAGCATAAAAATATCATTTTAACATTTATCTTGTACTCATATTGCACTTGATTAGATTTGATTTCCTAACCTCTCTAAAACTTGGTTCTCTACAAATTTTCAAATATTTTTTCACATGACATAGCAAGCATTTGGATTCCAAAAATAGATAATATTGAGTGATTGGTTCTAAAATTAGAGAATATCACTATGTGTAATGTCTCATCTTAGAGCATGGTCACTAATAAATTTTGAATAATAATCCCCTTTTCTATATTTGATTTAGTGAATTATACATAGACCTCATGTTTTCCAAAAGACTCAATACTAATGTTTCTAGGAATTATTTTGATCGTTATCCACAAAGGGCTTAGTGTTGTAATTGAATCTTTGATACTACATTGTCATGTACCCAACTTGGCAAACATGTTACCAATTCACACAAATTCTCTAACAAAAACTTCTAGTTTTTGCTCTCAACAACCCGATATTAAATTATGATGTTATTCATTTACAAACTCACACACATACAACACATGACAAAAAGCAACTTGCAAATATCGAACCATGGAAATCGACTCATCAAAGGTAATTATTTTCATTTCACCACATATATAAACTGAACAATTAACAACAAAAGTATACATATCTATGGTGTACTTGTATTTCCAAATGAACATGAGTAACAATAACTTCCTAGATAAGTATTTGAGAGTGGCTTACCAAAACTACAATAGAGTAGTGACCATTCCATATGCTAAAAATGACAATGAAAAGAAAAAACTTCCATAGTTATAAAGGTGGGTAGGGTTCTTCTTGCTCCAAGCATTTGGATTATGAAATAGGAGGAAAATACATAATGGCAGGGCACAACCCTCCATCGATACATCCCACTATCTAAAAATGATTGTAATTTCTCAAGTAAGAGCATATTATATAAGGTTTTTAGTGAATGGTTTGGATGTAGGTATTCCTCCTAGTTCATGGTTGGGGCCATTGGATCATCTCAATTCATTTTGTTTGTGGTTGTGAAGGTTTTTATTCCACCGCTCAACCTAGACTCAAAGATTATTTTCTTTGTGGTTGTGTTTGAATTTATTATAAATCAATAAGTGATGATATCATTAGTTTGGGATTTTTCATGTGTACATGAAGATTATGGTTCAACACAGTGAATGATTACTCTAAATTGCATACTTCATTGTTGAAATTGTTGTGTTGGCGATTGTTGAAATTCTAATTTAAGATTGGCCAAATTTGTTTCCTAGAATGGTGTTGGAAATGTCGAGTCGGGATTCCATTACTTGTAATGTATTCATGGAATGTCAAGTTTGAGTTTGATTTAATGATTTCTCATATTTACATTCTTCATTATCGAAATTGGTGTGTTTCTAATTGTTGAGATTTAAAGTTTAAGATTTATCAAATTTCTATATGGAATTGTAATATCTCATTTTTTACCCCTAGATTATGAGAGATAAATAATGTGCATGCTAATGATAAATTAGTTGGAAGCCTAGACATATATGGTTTAAGTTTAAATCTAGTGACTATTCACCAAGTGAATAATCATTTATGCGATGTATTTTATTCTTGTAAATAGGTACATTTCAATTATAATATAAAAAACATTAAAAGGCTACATGCAAATATAAAACAAGGGATATAATTCCATGAGATGGGATGAAATGGGCTTGTGAAATGTAACATTTTGTTACTTATTATTGTCAAATATTGACCAACATTGGGAAGCAATTGTCCAAGAGAAGGATACATGGACTTATTATGAAGGCACATAGTCTCTTCTGATCTTGGAGTATAATACCTATGATTTTAGATATGCAAGCTTCTCTTTGATCATTATTCACTATGTTTATTATTCTATTGGTTCATTCTTTCCTTCCCTCATGTTTTTGTACCTTTGTTTCCATGCATTAACCTTTCAAAGTTGATATCCTACATATGTGAAACCATGACTAGAATTACCTATGAATGTTGAAAAACGATAAGGTATTGCTCACAATTGGAAATCCTTGGTTCCTGGTAAAAAAAATAAAAAAGGATTATCTTACCTACATTGAAGCACTCAAGGGAAAGGGGATTTCCTAAGGGACCATGTGGCAAAGAAGGAAACTCCCTTCCCTTTTTTATGCAGGTTGAGAGGAAAGAGTGTTTTTGGTTGAAGATGGATTGTTGTGCCTGGAGGAAATACAATGATGTTACATTGTATGGGAATTATGGGTTGGGTTGTGTGAGAGAGTTTAGATATAGCCTGTAGAAATTCATCCTTGAGGTCTCATAACCTCGGCTTGGGGGTAGAATTTGTAATAAAGATCATGTGGCTGAGTGGAAAATCATTCGCTTGCAACTAGTTTGTGGTGAGTTCCAGACAAGATAATTATTTATTCATATGGTTTGATATTTATTTCTAGAATACACCTTTGATTATGTGATATTTGAATGCAATTACTAATTAGGACAGGGTTAATATGATTATAATCAATTATGGAATTCTCTAATGATCTAATTGTATTGTATGTGTTCAAGTATCTTAATGTTGTTAGTATCGTTGCATTAATTCCAAAATGCATTGAGTTATTGTGTACAAATTCTATGTGCATATAACGGGAATTGTATTTTGTTGTATGTGTTCATCCATGACTTAAGTTTTATTTTTGCATTATTTCCACCTTAATATGCATCAATAGTTGTTATTTGGTTTTTCCTCCAATGATGTGCATTGTTGGTAAATCTAGTTGTGTTTGATGAAGGAAAGACGTTTTGAGGTCATCACCTTGATGGCCAAGGGAGGTTGGTCTAGGCATGCCAAATAGTGGTATCATAGAACAACTTACAACACTAGGTTGACATGGGTTATTATTTTTAAAAAAATGGGAAAAATTTTAAGAAATTTGTAATTTTAGAATAGATGCACAAATTTGTTGGTAATGTAAGCTCAAAGTGATTATATGGAGTTGAATTCAATGATAAGGGAAAGAGGTTCAAGGGAATTTCAAAGTTCAAGGTCAATCCTATATTGTTTAAATCCCATGACAAAATTGGCCTTATGGAATCTTGACTCGTGAATAACCATGGGTTATTAAACATACCCCTTGGTGCAGATGTGGAGGATGAGACCACATCCAAGTCGAATAGTGAAATAATGCACATTGAAAGGGTAAAAAGAACTTGTGAAATCCCATACATGAGGATTTTTATGGAAAGGAGGCTATGGATGAGGATGACATGTGGCACCATATGATTGATGCAGTGATGGAAGGTGCATCCCACTCAAAAAAAACCTTCAACCTTCATGAATTCCACAACCATCAAGTCATTCCTAGATCAACAATGTGGTAACTTTCTTGAGTGGAAATGATAGGAGGCTAGTGAAGACCTCCTTTGCTCTTTTCCATTGGATTATCAAGGAGATCAATACCCCATAGTCATCTATGAAATTTTGTAGAAAATTTGAGTGGGGAGTAACTACCTTTCCACAAATGACTAAGGTTTCACCCATTGACCTAAGATCAAAAGTCCACAATCTCTCACACCATTTGTGGGTCGATCAGGGAGGAAAAGGACCAATTTCAACATGAATGGAAAATATTAGTTCCTTTAAGGCATCGTGGATGACAATTATCATAGCGATGGGGGTCTTCCTTTGTAGTGTAAAGGAAGGAAACTATGAGGCCTAAGAAAGGATAGCCTTGTTATCACAATGATTATGTTGTCCCCCAAGTTATTCCCTCTCTCATACAGTGGTTTGATGATAGGTAATAATGTGTAGAAGAGGCTTCCTATGCCACTATAGGATTTTGAGTTAGCCCTCAAGCCACAAGGGGGGTACCCTCAAATTTCATAACTTTATTATCCTTGCATGTCACACAAGAAAAAAATTGTCAATTAAGATATAACTAGATTTATTGCAGAAATTGTGTGGTGCATAGAGATAGTCTTTGCAACCTATAATATTTAATGTGATGTATTTTTAGAGTGAACTAGGATAAACAAGAAAAATATTTACAAACATTGTTTTTCATATATCTAGACAAAGGGCCACCTTAATCATGCCTTCATTCTTTGGAAGATAGCAGATTAAAAAAATGAAAAATGATTGCAAGATGAAGTAGAATACCACATTGTCATAGACAAGGCTTAGTTGTTTCCATTCCATGTCATTGATTACTTTTCCCCCTCTAGGGATTCATAAGGATTTGTCCTACTCTATATTATCCATATGGTCCACCAATGAAAAATTCCAAAGAAAACACTCCACTAAAGTACACGATATGGTGAATGATTGGGTATGGTGTGAAATTTCCTTTCCCAAGGGTGTTTTTTCTTCATCTACCACTTCTCCCAACTAATTCCTTGTTGCATCCATCATCTTAGCATACTTCTTGAAGAGATACAAGGTGAACTGGGAGGACAAGGTCCACCAAAGAAGCCATATCACTCATGAAAGCAATGATTTGGGCGATTGTCATCATGGCCTTCTTATTTATGTTATTCCAGTGGCATTGCTTTGTAGTGTGAGTGTCTACATCAATAGATATTGAATTCCTATTTGTAACTCCTAAATACATGCAACGACGAGATAGGAATTGTATTTGTGATTTGTTTACCTCATTTATTATTTGGGACCTATGCACAACCCCATCCTAAGTGTCCTCCAAATATTTCTTAACCCACCTATGTAATTCATAATATTCCAAATAAAACTCCACATGCTCCCTAGTTTTGGGTATATCTTTCATTTTCCATTACACAACACCACATGGACCTTTTGATTGCCTCTAGATTGTTGATTAGCTTGCATTCTTTTTGGGATTTTTCACACTTGGATTTTCAAGCTCCCAAGTCCTACTTGTTGGTTAACATTTCAATCCATTCCTCATGTAGTTGTTCTCTATCTCATCAAATTTATGACCCTATTTCCTCAAGTTTTCCTTTCTTTTTCTACCAAGGCCAGGGCATCATAGGATGACTCTTCACTTCCATAATAATTGGTATTCCATTCTTCTACTTCTTTGAAAAATTTTTAAATTAATTATTTGCATTGATCAACATTATGGTCCCCAACCACATAAACAATGGGAGTAGGAATGATTATCTTATATTGCACCAAAAAAAATTGATATTGGAATATCAAAAATTTTCTCTTGCTCTCGTCCAATTGGGTTGTTAATGAGGTGGTCTCATCTCCATTTTCCTCTAAAGATGCCACCATTTATTTGATCGATCACTTACTCATGTTCAGGGTGGAATTTTCCATATTTAAATAGTTGATATCTCTCTCCAATTGTTTCTTCTCATCCATCAACTATTGTGTTGAAGGAATGATTGTTGTAGACAAAGTTCTTTCCAAAGCCTTGATTTGGTCTTTCTTTTCTTTCATAATTTGAAAAATTATGTAGTTTCTTGGGGGTGTTTTCCCAATGATAATGGTGTGCATTCCAAAACCCCCTTTTCAGTCTCCACTCCCTTTACCTTTATCATTAAATATTGGTTCACATTGTTCATAAATGGATCAAAATTTAACATTATCAACTAGGGGTAACTCAAAGGTTTTGATACTGACTTATACAACCCACTAGATTTATGTCTTCATCTCTAAATAGGGATTTGTGACCAAATATTATAAGGTATTCAATGTGAGATTGTTTATCTTATTATCATAAATTGGGAACAACCTAGGATTAACACTGTGGTTCATGGGCTTTAAAGAAACTACCGAATATTTGTTGTCTTTCATATATTCCCTTGTCTCCCTAAGTAAAAACAATTGAGTAATAATGTCCAATGTGGAAGGAGTGAAACATGATTCTTGAAATGTCTCGACACAAAGTGTATTTAGGGATCCTCTTGGCACTGCTATAGAGAGTACATCAAAGAATTTGGATGAGGAGGGGGGATATTGGGTATATTAGGTGGCATGAGAAGAATTGCCAACCACATATGGTACCTTTTTCTTTGAAGGGATATTATTAACATGCTCTTTTGTTTTCTCTCCATACCCTTCTGTCCTAATCTTCTTTTCCTTGGTGCTTCCATTCAGTTGTCCATTTTCCCTCTTCTTTTTATGGCTTCCTTGGTTTTCCACTATTCCTTTATTTTCTACTTCCAATCGCTTCACCTTCTCCTCAATTTTTCTCATCTCTTCTTCCATGGAATTTTTATCCATAGCCGCATTTGCTTCCTTCTTTGAAGACTCGTCTCCAAACTATTTTGCAACCTATTCTATTTTCTTCTTAACTACTTCTTTTGCTACTTATTTTTACTCAAATTTAATTCATTCTTCCTCCATGGTAGTTCTCTTAGAATCCTCCTCTATTTATTTCTTTGAAAATTATTCTACAACCATCTTTGCAATAGATGTATCCTTTTTCAATTATTTTATTTTTTCATGGGATTCTACTTCCTTCTCTAATGTGGGAGTGAATATGGATTGTAGATCTCTCTTATGTATGATTGGTGCATTAGGAGAAAATCCCAGCCTTAATCTGTCTGGCCTTTCTTCCACCTCGGGCACTTTAGTTATGCATTGACCATATTTTCCCAATCCTCCCTCTCTTGTAAATATCATGTTCTATAACATTTGGGAGATTTTGGTGTAGATGGTATTTTCTTGATTCCCTTCAGGGGTATACATTTGAGTGGTTGAATCTCAAGGTGTTAGTCCTACTTCCACCATCTGAGCATCCTATGTTCTTTTAATTGCATACCCAACTATTTCTTCATCATCTTCAAGGTCAAGGACATCATCATAGAGTTTGGAAAACTTCTTATATTTAGGAATATTGTCATAGGGGCCTTTTCTTTCTTCAAGAAAAACCTCATGCACCACCAAGCCCCCATTTTATCCCTATTGAATTTATGCTCTAGAAATTCCTTTATTATTTATTTTATCGATGTTGTGAACTTCATGTCTTCAAGAGTTATAAGAAATCCCTTTTATTTATAGATGGATAAATATAAAGGAATGTTCAGATTCTAAGGCTGTGGTGGGGGAACCATATATCATTTTTTTTCCCAAATTTTCCTATGCATCCATGATTGGATTTACCTCCATCCATGATTTATTGTCTTTTGTATTATCTTCAAATGTGCTTCTCTCATGGAAAATTGGTCCTTCTCCTTTGTTTCACTTGATCTCAGTTGTGACAAAATGTGGGTCATACATCTAAGATTTGTCCAAGGGAAACTTCAATTATTATATAATTTTGGTAGCCTTTGTGCTACGTTTAGTGCTTTAGAATGAATACCCTCCCATGTCAATGGGATAATCTATGTATATCTTCTTCCTTGAATTCTTGAAACATTCCTCATCCACATGTAACAACTACCTAACATACTATAATATAAATATCACGGGGTGAGGATCATAGGAGTGTATAAGTAGCTATATCTAATCCATAAGAATAACTGTGACATTGTCACATACAAACCAATCACCTTTTATGTGTTGGGTGCTCACCTATGGATAGGACCTAATCTCTTCAAGCATCCTCACTGGCTCCTTCTTTGTAATAATTGAAAAGGCTATGTACATGAATATATTAATGTAATTGAAGAGGCGAGCACATTAGTCATACTTCCTAACCCAAGGGATCCAATTTATATTAATGGTAGTCCTACCATCCTTGGATAACTATATATTTAAATGATCCAAGGATTCAAGCCGATAAAATATGAACAATTATACCAAATAGAAGGGATATCTTAAAATTTTGACTAAACTAAAATTGGCCACTTGTTCCCTTATATTTGTAGCAATGACTTCGCAATAGTGATAAGAAGGGGTTTGGTGATAGTAGAAGTAATCAAGGATAACTAATAGGGCCTCATCCATGGCATAATCATCATCTTTTCCTGAGACTAGGGTGAACATAGCTACTAATTCTTGGACCCAAATTGGAAAGTCCTTAGTCTAGTAAGGTGAGGACTTGCTTGTTGAGGGGCTTAGTTCATGGAGAATTCTTGTGAGTATGTATATTGTTTGTGTATTAGATAAGGAGAGGTAGATGCGTTATTTCTCTTCCATGGATAGGGCCACTATGTTGAGAGGGTCATTGAGCATGGTTTTTATGGATTTAACAACGATGAAAAATGTATGTTCACTATCCAAAGCTGTGACAATAGTAAAGGAGGGGTCATAATTTTGAGCACATAATTCTAGAAATTATGGGAAGGGGTAAATTTATAGGACTATGTGATAGGTCTGACCAAAGGAACAATAAAGGGGGTTCTCCCATCCCTATATGAATTGGCCATAACTTTGGCCAATTATCTTTTTATGGGTGGAGTATAGCAAAGTTGGGGATCCCACCTGGGAGGGAATATAAACAAAATGAGGGAGATGATATAAGGAAACACTACTCATATCAAAGAATATGCTCAAAGAGTGAGTGAAGGACTCATTGAAGGATGGCTTTGGATTTTTAGGCATGGTGAAGAAGTGGCAATGGAAATAAAAATGATAGGGTTGTTACTAGTGGACTTACCCATAAAATAGTCAGTAATGAGTTGAAGATAGTGAAAATACATTACAATTGTGGTAGAAACATTGAATTTCCATGATAAGATCGAGATATTTGTTTTCTGTGTATTTAATTTCCAAGGTTCCACCTCTCTTATTAATTACATGAAAAATTTTAGGAAGGAGTGTTGTTTCCCTTCTTTAGTGGTTAAAGATAGCACTTCGGGCAGCTATAACTCCTACATGTTGTTTCTTAATTGAATATTTGTGTACAAAATACATTACCTTCTCCTTAAGGAATGTGGCATCTTGCTATTGGAGGGAGGGATTCATCCATGGGCCTAGATTGAATCTCAACCCTAATTCATTGCATCAAGATTCCTTGGGGGGATATTCATTAACAATGTCAAAAGATTAGGCTATTAGCAAATAATTCCCCAAGGGCATGTGAGCCATCCATCTGGAACGCATGGTTATCTATGACAGTTAATGACTTTTCATTTATTTTCAAACCCTAATGAGAGAAAAATCTTATGGATTATTGGGTGGCGGGGTCATCATTAACTATTCATGGATTTTCTAAATTTTAGGACCCTACCTGAATCTAAAACCCCATGGTACATACTTGATTGTTGATCTGATAAGTGGGTTTATTCTTGGTCATCGATGGAATTTTAAATATTTTCAAAGAATAATGGAACCCAAATTCCACTGACACTGAGGATCGTTGATTTGATGAGCAATATCATCATATATTTTATGCAATCATTCTTCTTTTGAGTCCCTCTTTGCTTTATGAAATCTCATGAGGCATCCTCGGTTGTTAATCAGACAAACAAGGTTATTATCCATTGTTTAGGGTACTTAGGAAACCACACTTAATATCTTCATGCACACTTAACTTTTCAAGGTGTTTCCCATGTGAGCGGGGGGGTACGGGGGAAAAAAAAAAAGGGAAACCCTGGGGCATCTCAGGATGGAGAGGAAGATACAAGGATTTCACATGGACGATGGATTTCATGGCTAAGATATTAGGGTTTTGGAGTGGAAGTGAACACAGTTTTGGTAGGGGTGTTTTCAAGGTGTTTCCCATGTGAGCGGGGGGGTACGGGGGAAAAAAAAAAAGGGAAACCCTGGGGCATCTCAGGATGGAGAGGAAGATACAAGGATTTCACATGGACGATGGATTTCATGGCTAAGATATTAGGGTTTTGGAGTGGAAGTGAACACAGTTTTGGTAGGGGTGTTTTAGAGAGACAACATCAACTCCCTATGTGGGATGGATCCTCCTTATGAGGTGTCAAGAATCATACCTTTAGGGTGAAGTAATCCAGTGTATTATCTATTGGAAATGGAGTCAAAATTGGGCCATGGGGTCAAAACACTAGTTACGAATTTCTTAAAAACATTCAATGGAGCTATATAACTATGAAAAATAATAGAAAATAAAAATTGGAAACAAGCTTGGTACCTAGCTTACTATGATTAAAGATAGATTTTGTTTAGAATATTTTCCTCAAGCAATGAAATGCTTGAGGTTCTTTCCATTAACAAGAAACTCTAGTGGTTATCCCTCTAGATTTGCTAAACAAAGAGAATCAAGGAGTTTCCCACAAACTTCTTCAATTACATTAGGCCCTAGCCATATAGTGTCAAAATTTCCATGTTTGTCAGGGTCCTCGTGCCTCTTATCCCATAGTAAGACAAAATATATTCTTAAAATTTTCTAGGCTTAGATTTTTTGTTGAAAACCGCCTTCAAATTTTCTAATATTCCTTAAACATTTTATATACTTGGTTCCCCTATTCTCATACCTCTATCAATTAATTATTCCTTCTTTTCATCTTGTCTAGTACTGCCACTACATCCTGCGATAATTTCATCATAGGCAGTTCCAACTAATTAGTTAGTATTGTTGCTAGTCCATAAACTAGTCGAAATGATAATTTTCCTACAGCATGCTTGGTGTCAATTATGTCTACCCATAGTGCATTACTAATATGAGAGTCCTACCCTTTCTTAATATCTACCAACATCTTCTTGATGATATTCTTGAGAATTTTGTTGGAAGATTCAGCCTGACCATTACCTTGTGGATAATACTTGGAGGAAAGGCCTAGGATGATATTTTATTTTTGGTAGAAGGATACCATATTCAATGAATTAAATTCCCTAGTGTTATTAGTCACATTTTTGTGGGGCAACCAAATTGTGTCTAAATATTTTCTTCCGGGAACCTATTAACAACTCAATCAGTGGTATGCTTGATGGCAATGAATTATGCCCACTTGGTAAAGTAATATGTGGTATTTAGGATCCACCTATGTTGGCCATTGGACAGAGGATGTATTTCACCTATAAATTCAAGGCCTCGTTGCTAGAAAGGATCTTCTACTTGCACAATATTTGGGGTTACAACAAGGAACTTTTGCCTACCAACAAAGATTTGGCATTCATGGTAGGCCCTAACAAACTTATGGACATCAAGAAATAGGGTGGGAAAATAGTTTGCAAACCTCAAAATCATGTGGCTAGTTTCCTTGATTGCATACTAGCCTCTACAAACCCCTTGATGCATGTCCTTGACCAAATATTTTATTCATCCGCCATCATGTAATTGAGCAATAATCCATCAGGGTCCTTCTAATGCAATTCAACCTTTATTTCACAATATGTTTTGCTATCCTAAGCTTTAAATACCTCCTATGAGACTTGTCTATCCTTTGAGGGCATTGGTACATGGTTAGTAAGTGAGAAATGCCAAAAAACCAAGGAGCATGATGGTAGCATGGCTTGATATGGCCTTTTCTTCCTCTTCCAAAACATTCTCCTAGTAATCTTCAACTATATTGATGCCTATTACCTATAGATTTGTTTTTCACATCAACTTTGCTATCCCATACCCTTTGATGAACTTGGCTAGCTTGATCACCATGTCTTGTTTTTGCATCTTGCCGATACTTTCCCCCCTTTTCCACGATCATTTAGTTGGCATGATATGTATTTGACTGAAATATGAGGCACATGTGCAATTATTTGAGCTTGCGACACATACTTGAACAATTTTATATCTTTGACGAGAGAATAGACTTGCTTCTGCATGATATTACACTTTGATTCAACATCTCTTAGGGCCTTCTTGAAAAATAAATGGGTTTTCCATGGCCTTCGTCATTCTTTTGTAGAAACACTACAACTATGGTGTGTTCATAAGTAAAATGGAATATCATGAAATCCTTTCTATAGTCAGGACTTATTAGTACATGAATCTCCCTCAAGTCTTTCTTTATTGCTAGGAATGATTCTGTGGTTGGGTCATCCCATTTAATCCCATTGTATTTCATCAATATTATAATCATAGGATTGGTAAAATTAGCATAGTTGAGGATGAACCTTCAAAGGAAGTTTATTTTCCCAACTCTTTGTATGGCCATCTTGCTCCTAGGAAAAGAAATAGTGTTTATATCCTTTGCTCTTTATATATTATATTTAATCCTTGGGAAGACACAATTCAACATAGTTTTCCTTCCACCATTCAAAAGAAGGATTTAACTGGGTTAAGAAATATGTCAAATCTCCTGCACCTCTCAAAAATTAGCCTCATATGATCAGGATAGTTAGCTTCTTTCTTGGAGAAAAAATTCATATTCTCTAGTTAAATTGAAATAAAAATATCTTTAATGTGAACAAAGCAGAATCCATGACCCTTTGGAAAGTGGGCCCAACATTCATTATCCCAAAGGGCATTCTTATATAGGATAAAATACCTCATAGAGTTGTAAACATTTGTTAGGAAATGAGACACACTTCCACACCAAACCTAGTAGAAGAGAGGAAAATAGATGTAATGAAGAAAGTAAATGACATAGAAAGAAAATAGTACACAGAGATTTTACCCTAGAAACCCAAACCAGGAAAACCAACATACCTTGAGCATTTTTCTCCTTGGTGTCTTATTCATTCTAAATAAAAGGTTAAATGTCTAACCTTGGTCCACATATACGACACAATTGACACAATACCCTATTTCTTACACAAGAACAACCCATTAGCCAATTCGGCTTACATCTACATGACCAACAACCTCTATGAATATCAATTGATTCATTAGCCTTTATGGCCTTACAACATGCCTTACTTATAGGCTTTATAGCAGGAAAAACCCTAAAGAAAAGGCTCCCAAAAATGGTTATAGATCCATGCAGATCATTGGCTACAAATCTCGTGAATCTTGGAATTATGTTACAGTTGACTACCAAGTCGAATTACCATCGAATACCAGTCAGTATTCAGTCAGTCACCACACACCCGCCTATCAACCTCTTGTTGGTTGACCTCTTCGACTTGTTATCAGTGTCATTACCATGTCGAACCACCTTGACCTTCAATTTCAACTTTACCCGATCGACTAACCTAGACATTTGAATTTCTCTCGATCCACCTCAACTTCGTGTTTACCCGATCGAACCACCTAAACCTTCGACATCGATTGTCATTCGATCCACCTCAACTTTCACTGCAAAGAATATAACAACCCAAAATTCTCCCACTTGTTGGCTTCTTTGTTGAAACCAAACGACCTTTGAAATTTCATTCACAGACCCAAGGCAGCAATGCCCATTGCCTCTCTACACCAAGAGAACTTCATAGCACTCACATACTTTCTCAATGAGTCTGTTATGTTTTCCAACATGTCTACTTTATCCAGCATCACCTTGTTTCTTTCCACCATGTCTCTTACGAAATGGTATTGTACATCAATGTGCTTAGTCTTAGAATGGTAAGCAGGTTTCTTTGCTAGAAATATTGTGCTTTGACTATCACAACTTATCTTCATAGCTCTTTGCTCAA
>CBVK0100286599.1:0-22437 GCA_900067695.1 Picea abies
AGGAAACTGAAAAGCTGAAAGAAACAATGGTGTGGGTCCAAGTGGAATAGACGGGTGGCCACCAATATCCACCTAGATCACAATCCGTAATGAATATTGGATAATCACAGAATGCCATTAAAATGTCCAAATAATAATAAATATGACTTGGAACACAATCCTTGAAAAGATTTTTTTTTCTCTCGTTGGCCCATTATCAGGCTCAGCAGCGGCACATTTGTGGTGCTTGACAGTGATGATGGCTCCTCTTCTGACTCCCACTCTGACCTGGTTATTGGTCTTCCTCAACATCCCTAGTCCTAGCTACTTTCCGTGGGACGTTTTCTGGCACAACATTTATGCTGGAATGCTTTCCTCTGATATACTTCATTGTCTAGGGTTTACCTTTTTGGATTTGCCCCCCTTTTGAGTCCACCCGGACCCCTTTTCCATATTATTCTCTACTCTTTCTTTCTTTTTTTAACATAGGTTTTAGACTGTTTCAGAGATGCTCTAGGCACTCCTTATTGCTGTTGTCAATCGTTGTTCTTCCCAGTCCTGTTGATCTATTTTGGTCACTTGTGGGCATTAATAAAATTTCCTTCTCTTCTTTCGTTCTCTTTATTGACTGTTTTAAAATGGGTTTCGGCAGTGATCGAGTTGTTTTGCAACAGTGGATGCAAAATTCATCATAGTATTTTCAATTTTTCCATGCAACAAAGACTGTGCTGAGGTCAAGCAGTTTCTTGGTAGGTTTAATTCAGTTGACATAATTGAATTTCAGATTATTTGATTTATATTCTTTGATGTTTTAAAAGTATTTATGTTAATAATTACATATTCTTTACGTGAAAGATTTTATTTTCCCAACAGGTATTGGTTCACTGGTGAGGTCAACAGAGTGTTAAGCCATCCACCATGCTTCCATTATCGCTACAGTTTGCCACATTCCTATAGCATGAATTTCAAAGGGATGAGACTAGGTGCAATTCCAGGGCATTTGGCAGATAGATACTCCTCAGATCTGGCACCTTAGGGAAAGGAAATCCTCTCTTTGCAGTGCAGTTACTCGGGGCATGTTTCTTTAAGCACTTCCAAAAAAAAACTCTCTTGGGTATTAGAAGTAAAATTTATTTCAATACAGTAATCAAAAAAATTCCTTGATGCTTTCTCTCATGAGATGAGTTTGCGAAAAAAAAATGCATCTAACAGTAACTATGCAAATAAGTCAATGAAAGAAAAAAATGCCTTGCCTTCCACAATCCATCACTAGCCAAAATGAGAAATTCTATGGTTGCATCTATGCTCGTGTCTCTCACATCTGGTTCCGAACTTAAATGTTGCTTCAGGCTCCTGTCACCGAATGCACGAGCTACAGCAAGCTGACCATTGACTCGAGGTACATCTCCTAAAATACCAAAAAAGAACGCCAATAAGAATACAAATTATCTGACCTAGAAATTAATCATAGAATTATACAATTACAAATCAAAAATAATATTTAAGTAGGTTCTCATTAAAATTAATTTCTGTACAGGATTTGTACTGGTACCTGGCAGGAGTGTCACAAATCCACCCTTCTTCTCGATGGTTTGGCGTTCAATACTTGGCTCATGATCAACAGTCAGCTGAATAGCAGTGCCACTTTTACATATAACAGCCCTAGAATCCCCTATATTTGCTACAAAGAGTTTCTTCCCATCAACTAGAATAGCAGTAACTGCTGTGGAGCCACCAGGCCCTAAATCAGCTGCCTTTGCCAAAATTTTTCCATCAGTCCAGTTGTATGCATTCTTGATGGCACCTACTGGGTCTGTCCAGAACTTAGGCTGCATTATTATATGAGAGATACTTGTCAGTATTAAAATACTTAATTCGCATTTTACACAATGAAACTTTGAAAATAGCAACAAAGTGACACCCAACACAACAAATGACAGAATCAGCTGTAAAAAAAATTCCTGGATGTGCATCAAAGTCACAAATCTCATCTGACATACAATTTTTCTAAAGAGTCATCTGAGAACAATCCTATTTTATATAAATCCTATTTTCTAAAGAGTCATCTGAGAAAAATCCTTATATATTGAAATCAAAGTTCAATACTAACTGGCTCCCTACCTTGAATGAAACTGTTGCTGAGACATAAAAGAACAGCCCCACTCACCTACTATCAATTCAGATTGACAATTAAGCATGCAAACCCGGTTTGGCTCACGCTAGGTGCATGAGACACATGAACATAGAAATATAGGAAATATGTGAACAGTTTAAGCTATTTGAAAGTTTGTGGATTTATGCATGAAACATATTCAACTAGAAATATGATGTGGAAAAACAAGAAATTCCATAATATGTGAGAAGTGAAATGTTTGAGAATCTTTGCCTATGAGGTTTGAGAAAGGAGAAAAATATTGTTCGTAGATACAGATCATTGTTCCCCAAAGATAAAACACAGGAAATGAATCCATGAATTCAATGCAAATAGAGACACCACAATCAAATTCATATAGAGGAGATCTCACATGAAATTGTTTCACAAGTTACATGGAATCAAGGGATTTGAGATAAACATATACAATTTGGAAATTGGAAAAAATCTTTGAACCTGCTCCAATTTAATGTTTAATTTTAATTTTTAATTGACTAGCAATAGCAAAATAATACGTACAAATACATGTAACGATACAATCAACTAAAAATAGATGTAATTTTTGTTTTCAAGGAAAACGTCACAGAAAACCCTCTGAGTACTTCCCGTGATCCACGGATGGTAAACCAAGTAGACCATCAGCACTGATTACAGTGCCTAACCCTGAGGGAATCAAGAGAGTCAAACCCGTGACCTCCTATACCTCTGAGAGGTTCAATATCTGGCTCCAAGACCAATCAAGCCAACCCTCGGTGCTCAAAAATAAAATAATAAAAATTATATGTATTTGGTAACAAGGTATGATACATATCATCAAGCTCAGATAGGAAATAGGTTGGTAACAATGGAAAAAGACTTACAGATTAGCTAATTTAGACAGTGTCATTGACAACAAAATCAAGAATCTTATTCCAGACTATCATTTAAGTTGAGAATCAAACCCCACATAACTAATGGAAGGACTGAAATTAGCTAAGCCCTTTCCCAGATACTAATGTATATATGTAGAAGATACATTGGTATTTTAAATTTAATCCAACGACAACCAGGATGGAGGTTTACCATAGTTAGTGCAATTCAACCCTAGAACTGCTCCAGTAAATGAAGAATTTGCGATAGGCAGATTATCTTAGATCCTTCACTATAGCCTTAAAAGATTAGTTCCTTGAATGTAGAAGGCTAATAAATTCTTTATCCAAAGGTTCCTCTGTCTGCCTCTTTCTCACCATTACTCAATTGATAGGGAATTTCTTAAGCTGGTCAAGTATTAGGTGCTAACTCCACCTTTTTTTCTGTAGGTATCCCTGCTTGAAAATCTTGTGGAAATTTCTTGATTCTCGATACCACAAGTGCCACACTGTTTTGAAGAAAATATAGCAAAAGCAACTATTCCTTTTTCCAAAATGTTCTTGATTGAGAAAATCACTTGCATACTTCTCAGATCTTTTTTTCCACGATCTATCGACACAATGCTTGCTGCATAAAGTAGACTAAATGATAATGAAGATTGCAACTTGCAACTTTCATACAACTATTTCTGCCCAAAATTATCGTTCTGCACTATGCCCATAGTATCAAAACCTAGTTTGTCAAAGGTCCTGAATAACTATGGTCATTGTCACTGAAAACTCATTCCCAACTTAAGTTCCATTTCCATCTGCAAACTCCAGAGGTGTGGTCTCTATATGCACCTTCTAACTAAATTAGCTCAGATCAAACAGTAGGTATGATAGCTGTCAATTACTACTGCAATGTTTTCACTGTTTAAACATTATTCTACGCTGGAATTTAAGACAAATAATTGACGTTCATAACTTTGCTTCAGTGAGCTTACCCTACAAAACAAATTCTCTGTATCCCTTTATTCATATACCATTAAAATAACTCTATTCTCAAGTTTTTTGGCAATGGAAGAAGGTTGCTTCTCCAGACAAAGAAAACCGCAATGTCCTTGCATCTCATAAGCAAAACAAAATGTCCTCTATCATGCATCTAGCTTTCTTTTCAAAATCTACTATTTGAAAGCCTTCATAAACTCCTTTGTTCTACTTGTCTTTACTAGAAATTTTGTAAATGAGGACAATTAGAGAATGATTCATGGTCGTACTTATAATTTTCACACTTCTTACTGGCATGGACTAAAGCAAGGATGCAAAGATGAAGTTAATCTCAGCGCTCCAGTTCTTTTCTAAGATGTCAGATCTTCCTTATGCTGATTCTCCAGCCTTAAATACAGACAGTACCAGACTGTAGAGTCCTTTGTTCTACTTGTCTTTAATAGAAATTTTGTAAACGAGGACAATTAGAGAATGACTCATGCTTATACTTATAATTTTCACACTTCTTACTGGCATAGACTAAAGCAAGGCTGCAAAGATGAAGTTAATCTTAGCGCTCAAGTTCTTTTCTAAGATGTCAGATTTTCCTTATGCTGATTCTCCAGCCTTAAATACAGATTGTACCAGATCAATGAGACCACATACATCTTCCCATTCAGTAGCCAGATGACCCACTTCCAGGAGGATACATATCAGTACCCACTCTCTGTGTGGATCTGCCTGCCGACCTAGGTACATCTGGCCTCCAGAAACCCACCACTAGATTCTTCTCGGAGACCTTGAATGTTAGGAGAGATTCAATTGACTGCTTCCAGTGCCCTCACAGGATTACCTGGCCAAGCCCTCTCAGCCCCAGGCACTCCCCAGATGATATTATCGAGCAGCGCAATGGTAGCTTCAGAGTGATTGATACAGGCATGGATTCTTCTTCTCCCTCCTCTACTTTTATATATATACCTAATGATAACTAGAGGGCTTTCTTTTCTTCTGTTATTTGTTTATACTCGCTTGTGTCTTTTATTTCTGGTTTTCAGGACTTGCCTTGGGAATTCCTTATTTGTTTATACTCGCTTGTGTCTTTTATTTCTGGTTTTCAGGACTTGCCTTGGGAATCCCACCGTATGTTGTAACTGGTGTACTTTTGAGTCCCATTGACCTATCTTTTGTTCACCCATTGTCATTAATAAAATTAGTCTTATCTTATCTTGTGTCGCCCCTTAATAGGAAATGGTACTGTGATACAGAAACAACAGCCAGCACTAACTCTCACCAATTTAGAACCTCATCTGGGAGTGAGCACTCAGTGCCTATACTTTCTTTTCTATATTTGAGGCCACTGTACATCAAGAAATTACACTGTACAATACAAGTATTCAAATGACACTCCCAGTAATTCCATCTCGGCAACAGCAATCTCAGTTACATACCATGAACCACGTAATCCAAATGTACATCGAGAAATTGCACAGTACAAAACAAGTAATCGAGTGACACCTCCCATTAGTTCCGTTCCCACAACAGCAATCTCGGTTATATACCACGAGCCTCAAAATTTTGATGACATGGTTCATGGTATACAAGTGAGATTGCTGTTGCTGAAATGGAATTAATGGGAGGTGTCTCTTGAATAATTGTTTTGTACAGTGTAATTTCTTGAGGTATATTGGCCTCAATAGCCATTGTGTTCTAGGCTTATTCTACATTGCATCCTTAATATCTGAAGCAAGATCCATTCAATGACTCTGCTGAGGGTCGTTGTTTTTAAACGATAATGAGATTTACTTGCAGTTAATTCTTAGCTGTAAAAATTTTACACATTTAGGGAAGAAAGGCACACCCATCATAAGTTTTACTTCATGAATTGGAAGGTTAGTGTACAAAAAGCAATATAGTATTTTTTTGGTCATTGCACCAAGAGTAGCAAGGTGCTCTACAGCCCAGTATAGATGTTGTCACGTACATATATGGCAACATCTAAAAAAAATTTAAAAAATTTAAACCAGCATAGATCCATCTTAAACCTGGATCTGACAAGCACCGAGAGAGATCAAATGATAAAAAATATACACCTCAAGAAATTTGATCCCTCTTGGTGCTTGATACATCTGAGTTTAAGATGGATCTACACTGAAGCACTGGTTTAATAAAACCCTTTAAAAAATGTTAAAAAATGTATTAAAGCATCATCATTAACAAATTTGAATAAAGTTGATCAGTTCAAAACTTATAGAAACAGTTGAAATGCAATACAAAATCTTACAAAAAGGCCAAGAAAATTTGAGATGACCAAACAGGGCACGAGCACTTCATACCCACCTCATTTAAAATGTTGTCAAAAAGATTTGATTGCAAGTAACATGGTACGCCATGTCCCAAATGTCCGTCAAAGATAGCAAAAAGGCCCAAATCATGATCTTTTAGATGCCTATACTCTGCAACATGATAGTCCTCCATATCATGCCTTGTTTTACCCTTCACTAAATGAAATCCATGAATTACTTTATTGTTTGGTAATTTGCAACGTCCTTTTCCTGTATCAGATGAGGATGGAGTGAAGCCAGCTGCCATCTTCAGTAAGCACACAACAAGAGAACATAAGTACCGGTTAGTATCTATCATGAGTAAAACTGTAAAATATCTCATAAATCACAAAGGATTTAAACAGAACTCAAATTCCCCGGGAATGAAACCATTCATGCAACTATGAAGTAGACCAGAAAATTGAACAAAGAAAGCTTACTAAAAAATCAGGCACTGGTCCATTTTCTAATCTGTAAAAACATATACAATTGTAGCACTTACCATATCATAATCCCAATACAAGAAATTGTCTATCCAGTGGTTTATTAGTTATGATCCTTGGACAAAAATTGCTTGAATTAATGGGTACAGTGGCATTTGATAACACTAGTGCTGCAGGTCCAGTTTAATGAAATCATCACATGCACACAGCTTATCGGCCCCAAAAGGAAATGGCAAAAGATAATCCATAATTTTCGTTTATAAGATTTTCATGGATCAATGGCTTGTAAAATGGGTTGTAGATTTGCTGATTTTTCATGAAAAAGCATAAGAGAACCCAAATGTCAAGTTTTACAACACCTAGCTTTTAATATAAACCCGAGTTAACCATTTTACACCATCTAGAGTAATATTTTCAGTTCCCTATTGTCGATAAGGCCTAGAAATTGAAAAATCTAAATAATACCCTTGTTTGAGTTCTCCTCTGAACTAAATAAACAGGAGTCCAGTCTAGTCAGAAATTAAAACTGCTCAATTAATCAGCCAAATGCAAAAATATGATTAGAACCCAGATAATCAATCACACACCATCGGTTTGCTCAAGCAGGAATGGGGATTTCGTTCAAATAACTTAGGGATGACTCAACCCCAGAGGAGAACATGTCTAAATAGTGCATAATGGTCCTCTAATATGCCCTATAGATCAAGAACAACATGGAATTGGTCTCTTGTCCTCTGCCTACAGTTGAGAGAGGTTTGTGAATGTGGCAATTACCTAAATAATTATTGGATAATAATGTTAGATGAGGCCCTACTGATTCCAGCCTGGCTACTCCCAAAGTTCAACAGAGGCTAGGGGAAGTTATCAAACAAGTTTGAGTTTATTGAATTCTAATCTCCCTCCTCCACAATTATTGAATTGGGACCTATCTTCTGCAGCCCACAATTACTCACTATATGCGGATAAACTTATGAAACAATTCTAGATATGCAGAGTTTTTTGGTTCTTTTTCTCCCAATTCTGAGTTGGCGAAGCTCTGGGTTTATACGTGGTTCCATGCCTATTAGGCACCCATGTTCTCATCATGGCTTGGGAGCTCTGCACTGGCCACTTAAGAATTTTACGACAGCTCATATGTCAGTATCTAAGCAACACAGATCAATCCTCAAACAAAAGGAGGAACCAAGCTTGGGAGCTCTGTACCGGCCACTTGAATTTCACAACGACTCATATGTCAACATCTAAGCAACACAGATCAATCCTCATAAAAAATAGAGAACCGGGTTCAAGCGTAGTGGGGGGAGACTGCAGGCTGCTGGTAACCGAGGCAAACCCTTTCCCTCATTATTTTTTTTTAATTATGTATCTATCATCCATTCATACCATATTGATATTCAATTTCTTAGCATATTTGAACTACCAACCTAACTTGCTGGCAATTGCCACCTAACAAGGACAATCCATCGCTCAACCCTTTATGTAAGAAGAACCAAGAACTCATACCCCAATTAATAAGACCCAACGCTAACCATACCAAAAACCACTTGTACAGGATTCTTTCTATACCAACAAGCAAGAATTCCTCCTACTATTACACACAGTCAGTTCCGAGCATGTTTGCAAAATAATAGGCCAGACCCACTAAGTCTGCTCATCATGAATCACCCAAAATTCATCATTTTCTCTGACACGCACAGAAGGAGAAAACCGTGTGTGTTGTGTCCATGGAAATGAAGAATTCATGAACACCCACTTCTTATGGGCAACTGCTAAACATTTCAAAACCTCAAACAAAGAAAACAAAAAATAAAATGAAAACTCAAGGCAAACCCAGCGAGAATACCTTAATCCTAGTGAAGAACTCCTTCTTTCCTTTAGCCTTAGAGGAGGCCATGGAGCTATTCTCCCCGTTGGAGATCATAACAGATATGTGTGACACACCGCCAATCTTAATTGAAACCGACAAATTCACTGCAGATACCCACTTTCAGAACTCGAAATATCTCTCAGCTATTCAAATTGAAATGAATCTTAATCGAACCACCAATTGTGAGGGCATATAAGAGGCACCAAAACTAAGAGGAGGACACAGTATCATACAAATCTTCTTTCCTGGAAAGTCGTAACCCATCCCACCAGAAGTCTCTGTCTTGACGTTAAAGGGAGAAAGACTTGCATTGTATCCCTGAGCTTTCAATGAAGCTTCCTTTGATTGAACCGTATTCCAAAGCTGGTCAAACCTTCGATTTTAAAAAACTTAAAAAAAAATTCCAATTCTACCTCCACTGCTTCAAATTATAGATTTATTATAACAGGTGATTGGCCCCTTCACATCCCGGGGAGTGGGTATTTGGCCCAATATATTATTCATTCTTATTTGTTTTATCAAAGCTCAGTGCCCAAACTCAGACGTAGCACCCGCGTCTGGTAATGGATTTTTATATTGATAGTTGATTAGAAATTTTGTACGTGAAGTTTTAAAAAAAAAAAAAAAATCCAATTTACAAATCCTACAAAAATAAAATAAAAATTTTAAATATAATTAGACTTCTATAATGATATAGTAAAAATGTTGTTAAAGATTTTTTCTCAATTTTAAATCCATGGAGAGAAAAGTTTTAACTCCCTCCCCAATCAAAATATCTCGCCCCCCCCCCATTAAAATATTTTGACTCTCTTTGGAAATTTGGGTGACGAAATTTATGACCACGGGCATGCGATAAAAAAGTGTATTTAATTATATTATTATTTATTTATATGTACGTTACGTTGAGAAAAGGGACACTTGTAAAGTCAAAGCGGGTGTCCATTTCATGTATTAAATATATATAAAGGATGCAACTTCTTTAGGGTTTCACACACTGTCTTTGAGATGCCGGTCAATACAGGGTTTTGACTCATAAATGTTGGACATCTCAATGTGAAAGGGAATCAATAAATGCAAGATTCCCATATAGAACGACCTAAAAGTTACGACAAGGAGGAACGGGAAGAAGGATTGAGATTACACTCTGATTGTGTGGATAAGGTAAGGGAAGGTATAGTAATGCCAAAAGTTTAGGTTTTGGTTGGTTGGTTGGTGTATAGTAAAGAGATTGATAGGAGTTTATTTTTATTAATTTAAATATATTTTGTATGGTTTTTGTTAAAAAATTTGGAGGAATTGATGGAATTCAAACTTATGAGTTATTGTTTTTTGTTTTCTATCTAGAACATGTTTTTGGATGATTTAATTAATTAAACTAATCTTTGGAGTTTATATTTATATTCTTGTATACACACATGTGTATGTATACACATATGTAATAATAACAATAATGGATTTTTAAGGTTACTACATAGTCATACACCAAATTGATGTATGAGACCTCTTGTTTATTGGACAGGGGACCTTCTTCATAAATCAATTTAACTACTTAGTATATAAAGGTGTACATACCCTACCCCCATCCAAATTCAAACATATGACCCCAACGAGGAAACACATATTTTTAACCATATATATATATATATATATATATATATATATATATATAACCATTAGGCTATATAAACACATATTCTTAACCATTAGGCTCATGTGTGTGTGTGTGTGTGTGTGTGGCATCCCTTATTAAATACAAACACGCTTAAAAGAAAATGGCCTCTCTTAGAGACATGAGGTCATTTTATAATTGCAAACTAGCTTCAGATAGCATCTTATCTACTATAGCCACTATAAGGCATCTCAATTATTAATTACATTTGTTGGGTCCTTCCAACATTCAACTAGACAAGATGTCCACCACGTAGCATACAAAATAGACAAAAGAGAAAGTGGTGTTTTATCTTGTCTATGGGATCACTAAGATAGTGTCTTCCACTTTACAGATATAAATCAAATTTAGAGTTATATGAATTCCATGAAATAAGTTGCTCGCAATATTGTTGGTGTCCATTGTGTGGTAAAACATCAAGATATAAGAGAGGATATAGCCCTAAACTTCATAAGTAATCCCTTGAACATCAAAGATACCAAACATTCACCATGAAAGACACAAGAATTTAGAGAGAATAACCCGTAAGGTAGGGTAACACCATCAAATACTCCTTATGGAAGGAATCACTCCACAAGTCATGCTTGTTACAAGACAATACAACCCAACACACCCCCAATACAATGATACCCATGAGCATTTATACTTTCTCATGAGTATTCCCAAGGGTCTATGCCAACCACCCATTATTATTATATTATTTCCTTTTAATTACATAGTGGACCTATTCAATTATTATGGCCACATTACATTCATTATCCCCTTGGGTACCTCCCTAGGTACATTACATTCCATCCCCCTTAGCATGTTTTGTCCTCGAAACATGTGAAGAAACCATATAATATAACTTATTGAGTAATGTAGTCAATTGGTACCATGCACAAGCATCCACCCTACTGAAATGTGGACATAGTGTCCAACTATGGTCTTTCCTCAATCTTGATTCTAGTTTCTTCTTGGGATCCATGTCTTCGCTATGCTACTTTGAAATCTTCATGCATTGCTTTTAGTCCTCCATCTGCCAACATATGTGTTGCTTCTCCAATCCCATGTTGATCCATAGTAAGTTTGTTGGCATTCATGCCCTAGCCTTGATGACTATTATGTATCTGTGTGGTGTGGGTGGCGATATACAACAACCTTAGCTATCAGTTCTTCTTTCGTTGACTCTTCAACATGTGGTTCCCTTGAAACATTTAGTGCCTTATATTTTTCTCCATGTTTATGCCCTTCCTTTGGTTTTTCTTCTAGTGCTTTGGTAGGCTCTTCTTCTGATTCAACCTTAGATTATGCATTTGATGTGTCATGAAATACTGCAATTTGTTTCTTTACAAGGACTTCTTCAGGTACTCCCTTGGGTCTGTCTTGCTTAGTAAGAGGTAAATCCTGCAATGTAATTTTCTTTTTCTCGTACCATAGCTTCAAAAACTTATTTTGCACATTAATATTAACTATACCAACTGAGTCCATCCAAAGATATCCAAGAATAATATCCACATCATACATGTCTATGGCATGAGAATTTGAATGCAGGACATATTTATCCTTAGTAATCTTCAAATCTTTAAAAATTTGAACATTCTCACCTTCAACCTGTGTGCTTTGAATATGTTTTGTAGTAACTTGAAATCTTTTAGCCAAATTAACATTGATGAGATTATGATTGCAACTAGGGTTAATAGAAACAATGACATTCTCTTGTTGAAGACATCCATGAACCTGTAATACGAATTTTGTGCATGAAAACAAACCCTCGATGCTTTCTTTATCCTTACTGTTGGCATGAGACCATTTTTCTAAAAGTAATTTTTCATATTCTTCATCAGAAAGTGCCATCATCTTGCAATAGTCAAATGACCACCACAAGATGGTAGCATTTTCTTTGAAACCATCATGTAGACAAGCTTTCCACTTCTCTTTCCATAATGAATTTCGTTACTTTGTGAATTATTCAATACTAGAACCATCATCTTTGGTAATAAAATACATCTTGTTTTGAAAACCCAAAAATAAAACTAGGGTTTTAAAAAAAATCACTCACTTTTCAATGGAGTTCCTTTATGTAGTTAGGGTTTGAAACTAAAAATGTAAAACAATCATAACTTCTGTTATACTTCTCGGATTGGATATTATGACCCCAATTATGAAATTTCATAGATTATATGGATCTATTATCACTAATTTGACTGAAATCTATGCACTCTAGCAAAAGAAATCCAATCTATGAAATTTGTGGCCATTACCGAGAAAAAACCCTAAAAATAGTTGATTTTAAATTGCCAATAACTCCACTTTTTGGACTCTGTTTTGGACAATTTTTTTTCAACTTGGTTATTTTTTCAAGAGATTTGTGGCTAGTTTCTTCAAATTCTGCACAAAAAGTTTCAAAAATCGCCATGAATGCTTTTGTCCTCTTTTTTTTCATCAAAAATCAACAAAAAGAAAAAAAATATCTCACTTTGTGCCCAAAAATCCTCCCACTTCAAGTACAAGAAAGAGATTTGATGCCACTTGTAGTAAAAAATCAATATATAAGATAGAATATAGCTCTAAACTTTGTAAATAAACCCTTGAACATCAAAGATATCAAGCATCACTGTGAACAACACAAGAATATTGAGAGAAGAATCCTTAAGGTAGGGTAACACCATCAAATACTCGTTATGGAGGGATCCACTCCACAAGCCATGCATGATATAAGACAATACAATCCAAAACACCCCCAATACAATCCAAAACACCCCCAATACAATGATATGCATGAGTATTTATTATTTCTCATGAGTATTCATAAGGGTCTATGCCAACTACCCCTTGTTATTATATTATTTCCTTGTAAATACATAATTGGCCTATTCCATTATAATGGCCACATTATATTCATTATCCCTTTGGTACCTCCCCAGGTACATTACAAGTTGTCATAGATAAAAGTGTCCATAGGTTGGGAATTTGTCAATCAATCAATATCATCATTAAATATATCAATGCAATCTTTTATCACAAAATCTTCAATGATATATTGTGTATGATGTGGCTCTATAGGGATCTAGATGATTTGAAAGATCCTTCTTGCATACATGTATCTCTTGTTGTATATGTGTTGATAGTGTGTTCGAGATGGAGTTCCAAGTGTATTATTAATAATTAGTAGATACCACCAAGCAGATGGCATCCCCCAATCTTCTAGAAGGAATCCAATGTTTTTTATTAATTGGTCATTTACTAGAATCATGACGGGACGATAGTTTTATGCATTAAACCATATATGATTAACCATTAACCATTGTTGTATGTAATCATAGATCTACTTGGGCTAGATATAGCCTTTTATCTTTTCTTGATGATACCTCAATGTCACTAAAAGTTTTTCTCTGCTAATTTATATCATAGCCTTATGCAAATAATAAGAAGGTTCTACTCTCCATTGTATTTGTCACATCAATGCATCTAGGAGTTCTTATATCTTTAGGGCCCATGATGCTTCTTAGTGGCTTCTTATGAATTTTTTTCACACTTTAGAGTACTCACTAATATCCATTCTTGCTCAACTTTGTTGATCTACAATAACAATGTTCTTTCTTTGGATATGCTCGGCTTCACAATCGAATTTATGAATGAAACTTTGCCACCTAGTTAATTTCACATGTTTATCCAATGTTGGATCAATATTCCTAGTAAGGAATCCTTTTAATCCTTTATAGACTAATTGTATGATAAACTTGTATGGCATAATGAATACTCAAAAAGATTTTAAGGTTTTCACAACTGCATATATCTCCAACTCTATGTTGTGATATCTTTCTTATGTATTTTCCCACACACATGATGCATATTTGCATAGTTTTCCATCTTCTAGGAGTGTTTCTCCCTATCGTGAGGTTGAAGTGTTGGTTTGTACTATATATTTTCTCTATTCTCTAGGTATCTTCAATGAAGGGGTAGTCTTGGATTTTTCTTTAATGTTCAACACTGCTTAGAATATGTTCTTATATCAACATTCATTATCCTTTTCTAAGAATTGCTTATAACTTCTATATCTCAAGAGATATATCTTTCAAGAAAGGTAGAATGTAATTGGCACAACCATTGAATGATTGTAATTGTTTTCATGAATCAATTTTGTTGGGAAACTTTTCAAATGTTTATTCCATGTATGGTTGAGGTTGGACTTTACCATTCTTGATATATAGTCCTAAGATATCCACATCTTCTTTATACATTTCCATCTTGCTCTTTGATAGAACAATTCCATTTTCTTGAACTACTTTTAAGAATTTCTCAAGATGGATATTAGTGTTGGAGTAGATTGTCTTCATGAGGCATTGGAAATCTAAATTTGACAATGATTACATTTAATGGCTCATATTCAAATTGTTCTCTTTGAGTGTTGAAAGTTTTTTGTGGATATCTTTTGCAGAAGTCTTGATTTAGTGAAGTCTACTTTTACAATCAACTATGCTATAAATCATGTTTCCTATTAGGTGTTGGAGTAGATAGTCTTCATTAGGCATTGGAAATCTAAATTTGACAATGATTACATTTAATGGCTCATAATTGATAACCATCCACTTTTCCCCCCTTTAATTTCATTTTGCTTATTGAGCATAAATATTGGGCATGAGAAGTCGAATGCAAATGGTTGGATTAGTTTCCGCTTTAGGAGTTCATCTAAAGCTGCCTCCATATCTTTTCTACCCTTGGGATTGATCAAGCGTTCCTTTCCATATGTTATTCTCCATGGAAGTGTATTGATTTCACAAACTTGTTTGGCTAACATCCAAAATGCTTGAGGATTTAGGTTGCAACACATTTTTTAATTCTTTTACTAAATCACTTATTTGATTTCTATATATGGCTATATGTTTTTTAATTTTTTCTCTTCTTGCAACCTTGTTTGATGTTAACTGCCCATAATGTGTTTGTATTTCTTCCAAACCAAGTGTTTCTTCTTCAAGTTTGGATTAAAGCTAAGCAACTATATCTTCAACCTCCTCATTTGTAGGTTGAGGATTTGATTCTTCAATTTTCATTTCCAAACAAAATTATGGGACACTAGACACCATTGGAATCTTATTCTCATAACCATTGTAATGAGTGATGAAAATATAGCTTTCAACATTGTTTAAGGTATATGTAGGAAATGGTAATTCAAACTATTTCTCCAATATAGCATATTCTGAGATGGAAATAGAGACAATAAAAGGAATCATATATATGCATGTTCTTAGATGTACAAGTAATTCACAATTGCAATAATAGGTATATTTTTACATAGCTAAGACATAAGTTGTAATTGATTTGTATAGACTACAGGGACTTGAACCATGCTACAGTGAAAAATAGGTACCCAATGCCGCGAATAGATGACCTCTTTGATCAGATGAAAGGAGCAACGATATTCTCAAAGATTGATTTGTGATCAGGGTATCACCAGTTAAGGATTAAGGAAGGCAATATTCCAAAAACCGCCTTTCGAACTCGGTTTGGGCATTACGAGTTTGTCATAGTACCTTTCAAATTAACCAATGCGCCAGCAGTATTCATGAGCCTCATGAACGACGTATTCTGGAAGTACTTAGACCGTTTTGTACAAGTCTTTCTAGATGACATCCTCATCTATTCCAAGAACGAAAGAGAACATGAGGAACACTTACGAGTGGTGTTGTCCTGCCTTAGAGAGAAAAAATTGTATGGGAAGTTGTCAAAGTGTTCCTTCTTCTAGAGAGAGATACACTATTTAGGTCATATCATTTCCGGTGAAGGAATCTCTGTGGACCCGGAAAAGGTAAAGGCCATTATGGAGTGGCCAGTGCTGAAAAATGCCCATGAGGTGAGAAGCTTCATGGGGCTAGCAGGTTATTATCAGAGATTTGTAGAAGTATTCTCAAAAATAGCGAAACCCATCACCACTTTGCAGTGCAAGGGGGTTAGGTATGAATGGACGGAAGAATGTGATAGTGCATTCATTGAGCTTAAGAGGTTACTGACTAGTGTGCCAATTCTATGAGTGTCGGATATGGAAAAGGACTTCACAGTCTACACGGATGCCTCGAAGCAAGGGTTGGGGGCCGTGCTAATGTAGGATGGAGGAGTGATAGCTTATGCGTCAAGGAAGTTGAAGAAACATGAAGAGCTATATGCGACTCATGATTTAGAGTTGGCAGTTGTAATGTTAGCTCTAAAACTTTGGAGGCACTATCTTGTAGGGTGAAACTTTGAGCTCAAAATGGACCATCAAAGTTTAAAACATCTCTTCACTCAAAGGGATTTGAATGTCAGGCAAAGGCGATGGAGTGAGTTTATGACTGAGTATGATTTTGGTATTTCATACATCAAAGGAAAGGAAAATGTGGTCATAGATGCCTTGAGCAGGAGACCATGTGTCTTCTCCTTGATACCCTTAAAATTCAATCTGAGGGAACGTGTGTTGATGCAACTCAAAGAAGACAGTTGGTATTTAAAGGTTACTTCAAACCTCCAGAGTGGGAGGCAGTTAGATCCAAAGTATGAAGGATATAGTTTGGAAGAAGACAGGCTATTGAGATATCGGGGAAGGATGTACATCCCTGAAAATGGGGATATTCGAAGCATCATACTGAAGGAAGCCCATAGAGCACTTTATTGTGCGCATCCGGGTGTGAAGAAGATGTACGCAGACATGAGGAAAATTTTCTTCTATGTAGGCATGAAGCACGATGTAGTCCATCTCGTCGCCAAGTTCCTAGAGTGTCAACAAGTGAAAGTCGACCACCATCACCCGGTAGGCCTCCTACAACCACATGATGTTCCTATGTCCAAGTGGGAAGTCATCTCTATGGATTTTGTTGTGGGGTTGCCGCTCACATCTCATAGACACAATGCCATTTTTGTGATAGTTGATAAGTTAACCAAGAGTGCTCATTTTATTCCGGTTAGAGACACTTACGATGTCACTGATGTGGAACGTGTGTTTGTAAGTGAGGTTATCCGTTTGCACGGGATACCTAAGAAGATCATTTCAGATAGGGACTCCAAATTCACTTCTAGGTTTTGGACAAGTTTGCAGTCAACATTGGGGACTCAGTTGAACTTAAGCACAACTTATCATCCTGAAACAGATGGGCAAACTGAGAGAGTAAATCAAGTCATGGAAGACATGCTTAGGATGTATGTCATGGATAATCAAACCCATTGGGAGAAGTACCTATCGTTGGTAGAGTTTGCCTACAAATAACAGTTTTCATAGCTCCATCGGAATGCCACCCTACGAAGCTCTATATGGAAGGCCATGCAGAATGTCATTGAGTTGGTATAGATTAGAAGACCGAGTAACAGTTGGGCCAGAATTGATTCAAGAGATGGAGGAACAAGTGATTCAAATTAGGCAGAGACTAAAGGAAGCACAGGATAGGCAGAAAAGTTATGCAGATGCACACAAGACTGACCGAAGTTATGAAGTGGGAGACCAGGTTTTCATTCGTATAAGGCCTAATAAGAGTACCATACGGTTCAGGAAGGGGACAAAGTTGTCACCTCGATTTATAGGACCATTCAGAATCCAAGAGAAAATTGGACCCGTTGCTTATCGTCTCGTACTGCCACCCCACTTACATAAAACTCATAATGTTTTTCATGTATCTGTTCTACGTCATTATGTTGCTGATGAGTCACATCAACTAAATTGGAAGGAATTGCAGGTAGCGGACGTGGGAACCCTCACGGTAGAACCATTACACATATTGGATCATAGAGTCTGACAGCTCAGGAACCGTCTGGTAGACCAAGTTAAGGTCCAGTGGGACAAGTATAGTCCAGGATTTGCTACTTGGGAAGACGTTGAGACACTACGACGAGACTATCCCTCACTTTTTTGACCACCTCGAGAATATGTTTCTCGAAGGTTGGGTGTACGTAACACCACCTTTTGACTTAGACAACCAGGATTACCTGAGGCCTACATATATTATTTTCTATTCACAGTGAAGCTATTAAATGACACACTTAAACTTTTAAGACGTATGAACCTTTATGAATATTATATGTATTTGAATAATGATGGATATGATGTGATATATTGTGAGAATGTAAATTTCATGAATGTTTACATGTTATTGATGATGATGGATATAATGTGATCTACTATGTGAATGTAAATTTTATGAATGTTTAAGTGTTATTGATGATGATGGATATGATGTGACATATTGAGTGAATGTGAATCCTATGAAGGTTTAAATGCTATTAGAATGATGTTGGATATGATGCAATCTATTTGATAAATGATAATTTTATGAATGGGTGTCAAAATTGAATTATGGGATATTATGAGATCTATTTCTAACTTGAAAACTTTGATGTTAAGTTGTTGGTACAAGGATACCGAATTGAAATGATGATTGTATGCAATTACATGATGATAATGCATAGAAATGTATGAGTTTGTGTTACAGACTAATCTGCAAGTTATGGGCTATGAAATAACCAAGGGATAAGGATGATGAAAGTGGATGTCATGACCACTAGCCGAGAAACATTATGGTATGGATCTTTGTATGATGCATTGCTATGATATGTGGACCAATGCAGGAGTTCAGGTGATGAGACTGCCCAAAACCGAATAAACGATGACAAAACTCCCAGCAACACGGTGCCACTGTATATTCCATTGTAGGGTGTGGACCCTAGTTATGATTAGGAGGGGTGGAGGCATTTCCCACCGTGTATCATCTGAAACCTGAAGTCATGGGAGGACGGTGTTAGCTCACGCTCCCCTAGACGTGTGATGATGACTGTCAGTTGCCTGCTGGGGAAGCTTGGTCAAGATAGTGACACTTCCGCTTACGGGTTCTATTTGGAGTTAGGTCAATATAGTTGACACTCCAAGATAGTCCAGCAAAGGAAGGATAAGAATGAAGATGGAAGTAAGTTAGGGAGGAAGGATGAGTAGAAATAGTTGAGAGAGTATGGAGACTTGTCTTATGGTGGAATTTATTGTTTTTCCCTTCTGAAAAGAAAATGTGTATATATGAATATTCATAATTACGTAACTAAACCACAATTGTCTAAATAAAATTGTTGAACTAGATAATTGTAATTAAAGAATTTCATAAACATTTGATTGGTTTATTGTCTTTTATAAAAGAATAGTCTTGTTGATTGGATTGGATGCATACATAAATTACTATAAGGGTGATAGTTATTGATTATTAGTACATACACGAGACTTGTATGTACTAGCTACACATGCATTTCTTGTACATGTACACTAGTATGAATGAGTTTCTTGGCTTACTTCCTAATAATGATGGTTATTTGTTATGAATGTGTGGACCATGTTTCTTTTCCCTTGTATCATAGAATACTTTAACTTCGGGACGAAGTTTCCTGAAGGGTGGGTGTATATAACAACCCTGGTTAAATAGTTGCATAGGGTTTATTAAGTATAATTAATTAGATAATTAACTGTCATAATATGTTTTAGTTAAACAATGATTAGTTATTAATTAATAATATTAATTAATTAATTATTTGTTTATAACTGTTGATTGATTAATTAATTAATTAATTGATTACTTAACACATTCAATGATTTGGGTAATAAATTAAATGGCTTAATAACTTTAATTTATTATAAGACTTTACGTATGTGGGGGGGGGAGAAGCATTAAGTGGAAAGATAGGGTAATAAAGGAATCAAATAAGGTAACAAAGGAATGGGATAAGGTAATAATGGGGAGGATAAGGTAATTAATGGAGGATAGGGAGTCGGTGAATGGGGGGAGATATGACGGGGAAGAGTCCGACGGGAGAGGAGGATTATGAAAATTGGGGGAAGGAGCATTATTGGGGGAGGAGGTCTGTATTTCTGTGGGATATTTTTTTGGTTTTGAGGAGTTTTGGTTTTGGAGTTTTGGTTTTGGAGTTTTGGGGAACCATTGTAGGGAGCACCGGGTTGCTGGGGGTTTTGGGCTCAGGGGCCAGGATTCCTTACGGTATCTTGGAACTAGGGAGTCGGACGGGCTGCTTCTAGCTGGCTGGGTGGTTAGTCGGTTTTGGGCAGGGTTTGGTCAAGCAACAGGCTGGGCAAAGCAGCAGGGAGGACAACCAGATAAGCGGGAATTTAGCATCAGGTAAAGGTATTTTTATTTCTGAATTTGCTGAGTTATGTAATGATTATGTAATTTATTTCATGCTGTGGATAAATTTAATTTTCTGCTGAATATTATATGCTTATACGATGATTAATGAATCACTTATGCATTGAAAGAAATTTATGTTTAATTGTACGAAATTTATCAGGCTTTGTTAATTAATTTATGTTTAATTATGAATTTTACTAGGCTTAATTAATTCAGGGTTTCTACAATAAACTTCATCATTAGAGTCAAAGTTTTCTTCATTGGTTTGAATAAAGTTTTGATGTTCTCCAAATTTTTAATTGACAGAAAAAGATTTGAACTTAGGATTTTTAGGGGAACAATTTTTGATAAAGTAACATCATTTATTACAAAGAAAGTAATTATTTCATTTCTGACTCTTCTAATTAAATGACATTTTCTAATGAAAGGGCCTTTTCTCCAAAAATGTTTTTTAGGCTTGTTTTCTTTTAAGCCAATATTTCTTTTTGTTATGGAAATAATTATTTTCTTACTTTCCATAATATTTCACATACGAGAAACATAGGTATTTCTTTGGATCAACATTATTCTTGATTATCTTTTTTATGGACTTCTTATTCATACAAAAATCTCCTATACAATTTTTGCGAGAGGAATTTCTTCAATATGCAAATTCTTATTTACAAGCATGATATGAACTTTATCTAGGATTGGTAAATGCATTATGAAGATAATATTTACCTTGGCTATGTCATCTTCAACATGGCCTCTTCTGAAGGAAATTTTTTCGTGTCTTTCATTAATTCATTAAATCCTTTCAAACTACAAAGTTCCATTCCCAATAATAATCTGATATCAAAATCTTCAATGAGACTTGTCTCTATAGACCCATTGTTGTGTCAATTGTCTTTTTAAGACTGTAAATATATGATTTGGTCTTTAGACAAGTGTTTGGTCCCTACTTCTAGGAGGATGCCTAATACTTTAATTATTTTGGGAAGCATAGACATCCAAAACATTAATATTTTAATGATACTATTTGTTCATCCTCTAAATAATTGTCAACGTTATCCACTTTTCTCATTTCAACCATCCATTCCTGGAGTTTATCTTCCCTTTCTATGGTTGTAAGACCACGAAAATCAAGAAAAATATTTAAAGATGAATTCATATTTGTTCTCGATTACCTTTTAGGCTTGTTTTCACCTATGGTTTCCATTTTACAACGTGTTTCTAGCATTTCTTGTGGGGCTAAGAAAGTGATACCCCTATTTCTTTTTATTTGCTTCTCTGATTTCTACAAGCATAAAATTTTATTTGTGTCATCTTATCTTTATTGAAGAAGTCATATGATTCAATGTCTTTGATCATGTCTTTATAGATGATATTCAAATATGTGCATTTGAATTTATGAGATAATTTTAATAGAGGAATTTATTCTATTTACATTAATAATGACTATATTCAACTGTATCTAGAGATGGTTGATTTTGTATTGGATTGATGTTATTATTTAATGTTTTTATTAAAAAGTTAATTTTCTTACCCTAATTTCCTTTTTTTTCTTAAAAAAATTAATTTTCTTATTTTTGTTTTTTTATTTTTATTAAAAATTAATTTTCTTATCCCAATTTTTTGTTTTGAATAAAAAATTAATTTCTCTATTAATAATATCCATTTATTATGGCAATTTCCTTATTTTGATTAAAAAGTTAATTTTTCTTGTCACTTGAACTCAAGTGATAGGTTATTAGTGAAATGAAATTTTCAATCATCATTTTTTTCTCTTAGATCTATCCAAAAGATAGATGATACCATCCTGAATGGAAAAAGCAGAAGCAGTTTAGTCGAGTGGATTTCATCCCATGCTTAAAGATAGATCGAATCAAATAAGTGTTTGCTGGTTCCGGTCCGACCCAATCAATGAAAGCAATAAAGATATCAAGTTTTGCCAGAGCAGAGGTTCACTGCCCACAAAACGGTTATTAGCTCATATTTGATTTCTTTCTTTCCTTCGGGGGCAATCTCACTATCTACTGCACGATCGAATCAAGTAAAAAAAATATTACGAGTACTCAATTAGAGTGTG
>CBVK0100286600.1:0-22437 GCA_900067695.1 Picea abies
TATATATATATATATATATATAAACGAACAAAAAAAAGGGTTTTACATAGGTTAGCACCACCGCCATACGCAACCCAAGAGCCAAGCGCACCTGCCATACAACCGTCGACAGATCTCTGGTTACGATGAAGCTCACAAAGCTCAGAAGTAGGGTTGTGAAGGGTTGCTTCTTCTGGATGATACCTTGACTTTTACAGGTGAGAAAACATCAAATCCCTCCAGCGAAAGATGCAGCGGAGTAGTTCCTTGCGCTGACATCTTGGCTTTAGCAACTTCCTACGCAGTATTTATGGTTGGAGGACCAAAATTTCTAGTACCACTCGGTCGCAGAGACAGCCTAACCTTTGCTAATCGAAACATAACTGTTGATAGTCTACCAGGTTCGACTTCAAATGTGACTGTATTGATGACCCTCTTCACTGAAAAGGGTTTCGACAGTTTCACGGATCTTGTGGCACTGTCGGGTGGGCACACCTTTGGTATCAGTCACTGCGCGTCGTTTGTGGACATGCTTTATCCAACGCAGGATCCCACACTCAGCGTCGCCTTTGCAAAGAAACTTGAGGAAACATGCCCCACAACCGCCACCGTGAACAACACAGACTTAGATATGCGCACTCCAAAAGTATTCGATAAAAAGCATTACATTGATCTACAGAGCGGAGAAGGTCTCCTCACCTCCGATCAGGATCTCTACAATGACTCCTACACGTGACACATTGTTAACGACTTTGCGAGGAGCGTGCGCTGCAAACACAATAAGTAAATTTTTTTTTTAGTAATAACAAAAAAAAAAAAACACACTTCTGCAAACTACACATCCCGCATGCTTTATTTAAAAAAAAACAGAACCACAGGTTAGCAAAAGAAAATGTTTTGAGGTCCATGGGTTTTGAACCCACTACCAACCCACCCAGCAAACGCCACGAGAAATAGCCTAGCAGCCAAGACCAGTGCCAAGCCAAGGGAGGAGCCCACGACCATTACCAGAGCTCCGCCACAGTAGCAGAGAGGGAGAAGTCGAGGGCACATTTGCATAGGGAGATAGGCGACAATGATGGAGTGTTAGGTTTGAGGAAAGTTTAGGGTTTGATTAAGAGACGTGTAGGGTTGGGAATGAGCATGGATTTGGGAGGGGCACGTGGGCCTCATGCAAGGACCCACTGCCCAGGTTAAAAATTGTTTTATTTTTTATTTTTTATTATTTTGGTTAAATCTTAATGTTTTATAATTCAAATAATGGTTTAAATTATTTTAGTTTAAATTTAAATATAATTTAATTTATAATAATAATAAAATTTAATAATTTAAAATATAATTTAACTATAGTTTTTAACTATTATGTTTTAATTAATTAATTATGTTATGTTTAATTTTAAATATAATTTAAATATAGTTTTTAACTATTATGTTTTAATTAATTAACTATGTTATGTTTTAATTTTAAATATAATTTAAATATAGTTTTTAACTATTATGTTTTAATTAATTAACTATGTTATGTTTTAATTTTAAATATAATTTAACTATAGTTTTTAACTATTATGTTTTAATTAATTAATTATATTTAAAATTTATGATTCATGCTAGATTTAAAACTAGTTAAAGTAATTAATTAGTTTTAAACTAAAACATCGAGCTAAGAACCTGCAATACAACACGAGTTAACCAAGATCGAGTGCCCAAGTGCCAAGAATCAAGACACAGAGAGGAGGATCTCACAAGCGGGCTCAAAGGGCGCGCACTGCAAAACAAAAAAAAAACCGACGATTCAAACAAGCCAAGTGCCAAGTCCCTCCATTCCATTCCACCAACCAAAGTCAAACACTAAGCTTCAATACATCGCCTCAGGCTCACTACATCATACGCCCACAAGTCCGGAAGCAATACATAACCACAGCGCACAAGCGCTAAGTTCCAAAGCCGAAAGCCACTCTACAATCCTTAAAGACTCACACCTGCAGCCACCGAGACGCGCAATTCAACTCTTATGTACAACGTGCCACGGAAAGCTGACGAGTCAAGCATCGAAGGATATTTAGTTATAAGAGAAAATTTAAAAGGACTTAGACTAGGACAAGCGGGAAGGAGGTGGCATACGCACTAGGAGAGTAAGCAAGAGGAATTGGCGAGTATGGCACAAGGCTAGCGTAGCTACAGGGCAAGGGAACCAATAGTTTTTTTTTTAAGGGCGAAGAAATCAAGCTTAGACGCTTAATCCTAATCCTAACCCAGCCAATCCCCTAAAGAGAGTAATGTCTATTTACAGACAAGTAAAGAAAAACTTACGCCTAACCCTATTTCTAGTTTGAGTAGCACCAATTTGAAACATCCTTGAACTCACCCTAACAACTTTGGTTGATGCAGGTTAAATAATACAGGATGGTTAGGACTTGAGGGAGTCGAGGCAGGGGAGCGTCGTCGCAAGCACCGCCAACACCACCAGCGCCACCACCACCATCGCCCGAACTAGCTCTCATACTGCGCTCGTTGGAGGCCATTAATGAGACTTTAAAGGGGTGACAACCAGCTGGGACCGAAGTGGAACCCCCACCATTTGGAACGGGTAATCCAGAAGCATCAAGGGATTGAGGGGGAGGACCTCCACCCGAAGACATCACGCGAGAATTGTAGAAGATCAAACTTCCAGAGTTTGCTGGGGGTCGCGCCAGTGAACACGCGGAAGCATGGTTGGAAGGCATGACAAGGTGTTTTGCCTTAAGGGACTATGCGTCCAACTCAAAGGTGAAGATCACAATTTTTCAGTTAAGAGACAGTGCCTTGAACTGGTGGGGCAACCTGGAAAGACAACTGCATCTTACCCCAGACACAATATCTTGGGAACTTTTCGAGGAGAGGTTCCGAAGGAAATATCTGCCAACCTATTATGAGGAACAACAGGTAGGGGCGTTTCATGCCTTAGTACAGGGAAACAAAACTGTAGAAGAATATGAGATCAGATTTATGGAATTGGTCAAATATGTTTCGTATATGGATAATGACCAACGACAGGCAAAACGCTTCGTCTATGGATTGAACCCTAAGATAAGAGCTATGGTGCAGATGTGGAAACCGTCTTCAGTAGCGGAAGCGGTGGAAAATGCGCGTTATGTGGAGGAACACATGAACTTAATCGGGGGCACAAGACCGACATTTCTGCATCGTCTTGGATTCGTAGGGAAGGCCCCGAGGACATTTCCTAGGGGAGGGGGCTCAAGGCCACCACCATATAGTAACAGAGTTGCGCCAAGGACAGTAGCCACAGGGATTTCAATGGCAGCGAGTGTAGCATCTCGTTCATCACCAATGACGTAGACAGGTCCATGACCATCTCAGGGAACAACTAGTAGGGGCAGGGGTTCCAGGGGAAGGAACTCATTTCAGAGACAGTCACATAACAATGCACAGGTTCAATCTCATGTTACCCGTTGGGGATTCAGAGGACCCCATTACCAGCGTGACTGCCTAGAGTTACAATCAGGGTTCGTGAATAGAGAAGGAAAGGCACTGATGGGGAGAGCAAGTAGCAGCCACCAGATTTACGCAACGGTTAATAATCGCCAGGCCGAACATCAATCCACGGTGGTGGAGTCATCAGGTACGCTAAATCATATCAACGTTAAGATTTTATTTGATTCTGGTGCTACAGATAGTTTCATTTCACCATCTGCATTAGAAAAGAGTGGGTTGGCAGCCTACGAGCATGATGACTTTAAACAAGTCGAGATGGCTTCGGGGAAAAAACAAGCGGTAGGACCTAGTGTTGATAATTGTATAGTAGACCTGGGAGTATGTGCTACCAGGTTGAAGGTATACGTCACTGCTCTCGGGGCATATGAGCTAATCATTGGAATGGATTGGTTAGTAGCTCATCGAGCTTTGGTAGATTTTTTTGCAAAGAGGGTGCTTTGTGTCGACAATGAGGGAAGGCCAGTAGAGATCCAGAGTGTACAGAGAAAAGTGTCATTACGCTTTATATCAACTATGAAGGTTAAGCGATGCTTGAGACAAGGGTGTTGATTATATGTAGTGGAAGCAGTGAATGAAAGGAAGGGACCCTCATTGGATCAGTACCCGGTACTGTCAGAATTTAAGGATGTTTTTCTGAATGAGTTACCAGGGTTACCTCCTGAGAGGGAGCTTGATTTTACTATTGAGCTAAAACCTGGTACAGAAACAATTTCCAAGACTCTGTATTGGATGACAGCGCCGAAACTTTGTGAATTTCAAATGCAGTTGAAAGAGATACTGGACTTAGGGCTAATAATGATCTGAAAATAGAAGGCTGACTTGTTATGCTATGCAAGCACCCCTACTTCATTAAAATAAACTTTACATGACCTTGCTTCATGTGTTAAAATATGCAAAATAAACTTATGTGTTAAGTTTATGCTTCTTCCTTTAAATGTTCGTATATATTCTTGTAAATGCTTATGTATGAGCAATTGTTCTTTTAGATGGTTAAATATGTACTTAAATCAAATACACAACAACACAACTTGCAGCAAATAAACCATCAAACGCACAACAAGAACAACATGATAAATGAGTTCACCCCCCTCTGGGCTACATCTTCTTGAGCCTCCATAATGGACTTGGTTCTCTGGGATTAATTAGTCAAAAGTTCTTTTACAAGCTACTTCTCAACTCCAATGGAAAAACAAACTGTACCATTGAGATCAGAACACATAAAAACCCCAAAAATGACTAATAGAACTCTGAAAACGGATCATGGCTCATCCAGGCATGACCTCTTCTACATGTGGCCATAAGCTTCCCTGAGCTTCTCTTTGGCAAAAACACCTGTAAAAGTCCTCAACAGCCTCTGAAACCCATCCCAATGTGTTCAGAGCATATCAATTAGCCAAAAATGATTATTCATTCACAGAAATCAAACATAGGCTCACCAAACCATGTCCTCCATCAAATAGGGCTTCAAGCTCCCTGAAGCTTCTTGGAACTTCAACGGTGAAAAAATTGCTGAAGAAGTCTTCAAATGGCTATGGAAATGGCACCAATGGATCCAGCACGTTCGAAAACCCCTAGCTGGGCTTTTACGACACCTCAGTCGGCCAAACGATGAAGAAGTTAGGCCTCCTCCATTTTTCTCTTTCAAGCTTTGCTGGAACTGGTTCTACAGAACGCACCTCTGGGTGCATGAACCTGGAACACGCTCCCGAAACACGTTATAACCTGGCACCGGGCGCAACTGTGCCAACAGTGCAAACCGTAGAACGGTTAGGGCGCCTCCAGCCCCCAACCGCCTCGGCATTTGGTCATATGACCCATGCGACTGTGGGCTGGGCGCAAAAGTGGTCCCGGGGTCGAACCCCGCAGACCCAAAACATTTTACACAAATATCAACCAACCATACAGGGACACATGGTGCCCATGAAATGGGCCACGTGTCCTCACCTTATTGACCACTTGTGACACGTGTCAATATACCACTCGTCCACATCAACCAATGTAAGTTCACCACATCACCCCTTTGCCACGTCAGCGTGATGTTACGGCCCTCCACGTGGTTGTACGGACTGTACGGACAGGTACAGTCAACATCCCAAATTTTTACCTGTTTGGCTTGGCGGTCAAATCGCGATATCTCCTCCATACGGACTTCGTTCGCGAAAGTAAATATACCGCCGGAATCAGGAAAACGAGACGGACGCAATGGCACAGGTTTCGTTGCATTCCGAGCACTTTAAAAATTGAGCAAATTTTTGCCCCCTGGTCTAGATTTTGATCAAATAAGGCCCATTGTCTCACCTTGGGGCGCACCAGTAATTTTTTTAAAGAAGAAGGATGGATCCTTACGACTGTGTATAGACTACAGGGACTTGAACCGTGCTACAGTGAAAAATAGGTACCCGATGCCATGAATAGATGACCTCTTTGATCAGATGAAAGGAGCAGCGGTATTCTCAAAGATTGATTTGCGATCAGGGTATCATCAGTTAAGGATTAAGGAAGGCGACATCCCAAAAATAGCCTTTCGAACTCGGTTTGGACATTACAAGTTTGTTGTCGTACCTTTCAGATTGACCAATGCGCCAACCATATTCATGAGCCTCATGAATGGCGTATTCCGGAAGTACTTAGACCATTTTGTACAAGTCTTTCTAAATGACATCCTCATCTATTTCAAGAATGAAAGAGAACATGAAGAACACCTACGAGTAGTGTTGTCCTGCCTTAGGGAGAACAAATTGTATGGGAAGTTGTCAAAGTGTTCCTTCTTCCAGAAAGAAATTCATTATTTAGGTCATATCATTTTCGGCGAAGGAATCTCTATGGACCCAGAAAAGGTAAAGGCCATTATGGAGTGGCCAGTGCTGAAAAATGCCCATGAGGTGAGAAGCTTCATGGGGCTAGCAGGTTACTATCGGAGATTTGTGGAGGGATTCTCGAAAATAGCAAAACCCATCACCACTTTGAAACGCAAGGGGGTCAGGTATGAATGGACAGAAGAATGTGATAGTGCATTCATTGAGCTTAAGAGGTTACTAACTAGTGCGCCAATTCTACGAGTGTCGAATATGGAAAAAGACTTCACAGTCTGCACGAATGCCTCGAAGCAAGGGTTGGGGGCCGTGCTAATGCAGGATGGAGGAGTGATAGCTTATGCATCAAGGAAGTTGAAGAAACATGAAGAGCTATACGCGACTCATGATTTAGAGTTGGCAGCGGTAATGCTAGCTTTGAAAATTTGGAGGCACTATCTTGTGGGGCGAAACTTTGAGCTCAAAACGAACCATCAAAATTTAAAACATATCTTCACTCAAAGGGATCTGAATGCTAGGCAAAGGCGATGGAGTGAGTTTATGAGTGAGTACAATTTTGGTATTTTGTACATAAAGGGAAAGGAAAATGTGGTCGTAGATGCCTTGAGTAGGAGACCACGTATCTTCTCCTTGATACCCTTAAAAGAAAATCCGAGGGAACTTGTGTTGACACAACTCCAAGGAGATAGTTGGTATTTAAAGGTTACTTCAAACCTCAAGGGCGGGAGGCAGTTAGATCCAAAGTATGAAGGATATAGTCTGGAAGCAGATGGACTGTTAAGATATCAAGGAAGGATGTACATCCCTGAAAGTGGGGATATTCGAAGCATCATATTGAAGGAAGCCCATAGAGCACTTTATTGTGCGCATCCGAGTGTGAAGAAGATGTATGAAGACATGAGGAATCTCTTCTTCTGGGTAGGCATGAAGCACGATGTAGTCCATTTCGTCGCCAAGTGCCTAAAATGTCAACAAGTGAAAGCTGACCACCATCACCCGACAGGCCTCCTACAACCACATGATGTTCCTATGTCCAAATGGGAAGTCATTTCTATGGATTTTGTTGTGGGGTTGCTGCTCACATCTCATAGACACAATGCCATTCTTGTGATAGTGGATAAGTTAACCAAGAGTGCTCATTTTATTCCGATTAGAGACACTTACGATGTCACTGATGTGGCACGTGTGTTTGTAAATGAGGTTATCCATTTGCACAGGATACCTAAGAATATCATTTCAAATAGGGACTCTAGATTCACTTCTAGGTTTTGGACAAGTTTGCAGTCAACATTGGGGACTCAATTGAACTTAAGAACAACTTATCATCCTGAAACAGATGGGCAAACCGAGAGAGTAAATCAAGTCACAGAAGACATGCTTAGGATGTATGTCATGGATAATCAAACCCAGTGGGAGAAGTACCTACCTTTGGTAGAGTTTGCCTACAATAATAGTTTTCATAGCTCCATCGGAATGCCACCCTATGAAGCTTTGTATGGAAGGCCATGCAAAACGCCATTGAGTTGGGATAAACTAGAAGACCGAGTAACAGTTGGGCCATAATTGATTCAAGAGATGGAGGAACAGGTGATTCAGATTAGGCAGAGACTAAAGGAAGCACAGGATAGGCAGAAAAGTTATGCGGATGCACACAGGACCGACCGAAGTTATGAAGTGGGAGACCAGGTTTTCATTCGTATCAGGCCTAATAAGAGTACCATACGGTTCGAGAAGGGGACAAAGTTGTCACCTCAATTTATAGGACTGTTCAGAATCCAAGAGAAAATTGGACCTGTTGCCTATCGTCTCGTACTGCCACCCCACTTGCATAAAAATCACAATGTTTTTCATGTATCTGTTTTACGTCATTATGTTGCTGATGAATCACATAAACTAAATTGGAAGGAATTGCAGGTATCAGACGTGGGAACCCTCACGGTAGAACCGTTACGCATATTGGACCGTAGAGTCCGACAGCTCAGGAACCGTCTGGTAGACCAAGTTAAGGTCCAGTGGGACAAGTATAGTCCAGGATCTACTACTTGGGAAGATGCTGAGACACTATGATGAGACTATCCCTCACTTTTTTTGACCACCTCGAGAATATGTTTCTCGAAGGTTGGGTGTATGTAACACCACCTTTTGACTTAGACAACCAGGATTACCTGAGGCCTATATACTTTATTTTCTAGTCACAATGAAACTATTAAGTGATACACTTAAACTTTAAAATGTATGAACTTTTATGAATGTTTAAATCTTATTGATGATGATGTATATAATGTGATCTACTATGTGAATGTAAATTTTACGAATGTTTAAATGTTATTGATGATGATGTATATGATGCAACATATTGTGAGAATGTGAATTTAATGAATGTTTATATGCTATTAGAATGATGTTGGATATGGTGCAATCTATTTTGGTAAATGATAATTTTATGAATGGGTGTCGAAATTGAATTATGGGATATTATGAGATCTATTTCTAACTGGAAAACTTTGATGTTAAGTTGTTGATACAAGGATACCAAATAGAAATGATGATTGTATGCAAAAACATGATGATAATGCATAGAAATGTATGAGTTTGTGTTACAGACTAATCTACAGGTTATGGGCTACGAAATAGCCAACGTAATGATGATGAAAGTGGATATCATGACCACTAGCCGAGAAACATTATGGCATGAATATTGTATGTGAAATTATATTGGTTTGGATGCATTGCTATGATATGTGGACCAGTGCGGGATTTCAGGTGATGACACTGCCCCAAACCGAATAAACGATGACAAAACCCCTAGCAACACGGTGCCACTGTATATTCCATTGTAGGGTGTGGACCCTAGTTATGATTAGGAGGGGTGGAGGCATTTCCCACCGTGTATCCTCCGAAACTTGAAGTCATGGAAGGATGGTGTTAGCTCACGCTCCCCAAGACGTGTGATGATGACTGTCAGTTTCATGCTAGGGAAGCTTGGTCGAGATAGTGACACTTTCGCTTACGGGTTCTATTTGGAGTTAGGCCAATATAGTTGACGCTCCAAGATATTCTAGCAGAGGAAGGATAGGAATGGAGATGGAAGTAAGTTAGGGAGGAAAGATGAGTATAAATAGTTGAGAAAGTATGGAGATTTGTCTTATGGTGGAATTTAATGTTTTCCCTTCTAAAAAAAAAAATGTGTATATATGAATATTCATAATTACGTAACTAAACCACAGTTGTCTAAATAAAATTGTTGAACCAGATAATTGTAATTAAAGGATTTCTCAAACAATTGATTGGTTTATTGTCTTTTATAAAAGACTAGTCTTGTTGATTGGATTGGATGCATACATAAATTACTAAAGGATGATAGTTTTTGATTATTAGTACATGCACGGGACTTGTATGTACTAGCTACACATGCATTTCTTGTACATATACACTAGTATGTATGAGTTTTCTTGACTTACTTACTGATAATGTCGGTTAATTGTTATGAATGTGTGAACCATGTTTCTTTTCCTTTGTACCATAAGATACCTTAACTCCGGGACGAAGTTTCCTGAAGGGTGGGTGTATGTAACAACCCTAGTTGAATATATGCTTAGGGATTATTAAGTAAAATTAATTAGGTAATTAATTGTCCTAACATGGTTTTAATTAAACAAAGATTGGCATAATAATATTAATTAATTAATTAATTGTTATAACTTTTGATTAATTAATTAATTACCTATCACATTCAATGACATGGGTAATAAATTTAAGAGGGTTAATAATTTTAATTTGTTTAATTAAATGATTTACGTATACGGAGGGGATAAGAAACATTAAATAAAAGGATAAGAAACATTAAATACTAGGATAAGACATTAAATAAGAGGATAAGATAATGAATGTAGGGATAAGGAAATTAATGAGGAGGAAAGGGTCTGTGAAGGAGGGATATGACGGGAGGAGTCTTACGGGGAAGGGGATCATCATTTTTATGGGGTGAGGAAGCATTTTGGAGGGGGGAAGAGTTCTGGTTTCTTGGCTTAGATTTTCTGGTTCTGTGGTGGAGTTCTGCAGTCTTTGAGTATCATTACAGGGGGCACCGGGTTGCTAGGGGTTTTGGGCATGGGGCTAGGATTCCTTTCGGTTTCTTGGAGCTAGGGAGTCGGACAGGCTGCTCCTAGCTGGCTGGGAGGTTAGTCGGTTTGGGAAGAGTTGGTCAGTGCATCAGGTAGCAACAAAGCAGCAGGCTAGACAACCAGGTCAACGGAGAAATTAGCATAAGGAAGAGGTAATTAAATTTTATTATGTTAAGTTATTTTTCATGCTGTAAATAGATTTGAATTCCAACAGAATTTTTATTCTTGTAGGATGTGAATGAATGATTTACGTATAGAGAAAGGAAATATATGTTGATGTAATTAAAAGTTGTATTTTATGGTTTCCACATTGTCATACTGAAAGTTTCGACAACAAATATGCCAGATGGGCATCAAATTTGCTAGATGGACAACTGCAGTTTGTAGATGGAATACTTTGGCATAATTATGATTCAATGACTTGCAATTGAATCATACACATGATACATTGGGATGTTCTTGAACACCTAAAAGTGTCAAAATTGGTTAGTGGTCATCCAAAAACCATCAGATACATGGTATCAATTGGTTAGTGGTTATCCCAAACCATAAATTGAGAGAGCACTTCAATGATACATTGATATTAGAGTGGTGATACTACATGTTCACCAATTAGTAGAAGACATCAGATTCTTCTAGCTCAAATACTTGGCAAAATGACCAAATTGTCAAGCAATCAAGGAATGTTCAGATATTGCAGCTATTCACTTCCATATCTTAGCTCTCTTCCAGTTCATTTCAGATGAACCATTCAACATCCAAATTGGCATTTTTTCAGGAAGTTCTTCATTGATGCTCAACTCAGGAGTTTCAATATGAAGACTTGGAATTGATACCAGTTTATGCTTCATTGTCGGTATTATCGATCGGACTTGTGATTGAGGGGGGGAATGTTAGCCTATGGCTTACCTTACCAATCACTAAGTCTAATTGTCACCTATATTTGTATTATTCATTTAGGATATTAGTAATATATCCTCAAGTGATGACTAATGGCTTAGTTAAGATTGCCTAGCCTAGTCATCATGCATGATTTTAGGATCTAGAGCAAATCTCTCTTTGAGGTGGCATCATCCATTGTATTATAAATATGTAACATTGGTGTGAACACATTCAATGTTGGCTAGTGAGCCTTTTCTGTCATATCGTTTTTTTTGTGCATATTTTTATCAATTCCTCTGTTTATCATGTGAACTATTGTATGCACTACTTGTGCCAAAAATATATCACTCAACTTGGAATCTTTGAACATGGTTTTGGCCACTTCCTATACTGTTCTGTTCTTCCTTTCGACAACTCCATTTTTCTAAGGTGTCCTAGCTGCCAAGAACTGTATCTTTATTCCATATTCTCCATAGAAATCCATGAATTCCTTTGATTTAAATTCTCCTCCATTGTCTGATCTCAAAGACTTGATTTTCAAATCCATTTTGGTCTCAACCATCTCTTTGTATATCTTGAAGTGTTCAAAGGCCTCTAATTTCTTCCCAAGAAAGAAAACTGTAGTCATTCTTGGGTATTCATCAACCAGTGACATAAAATAATGTTTTCCATTTAATCCCTTCATTCTTGTAGGTCCACATAGGCCAGTGTGTACAATCTCCAATGGTTTTGTCGTGGAAACTCCTTTGATTTGAACTTGGTCCTAGTTTGTTTTCCTTGTAGACAATGCTCATATAAAGTATTTTTTGGCTTTGAAATCTTGGGCATTTCTTTTAATGTTTCCTTTCTACTGATTTTTACAAGGTTATCAAAGTTCATGTGACCCATTCTTTTGTGCCAGAGCCAACTTTCATTCTCCTTTCATAAGCAACATCTTTCCTTTCCAATTTCATTCAGGACGTATATGTTGTTTGGAGTTCTTATAGCTGTATCCACCAACTTGCATAATCCTTCTTTCCTTATCTCACATTTTTCTAAGTCAAACACAAGCTTGTGTCCTTGATCACACATTTGAATTACACTGAGTATATTGTGTTTCATTTCTTCGACCAATAGAACATGACATCTTTTCTTCCAAGCTTAACTATGCCTCTTCCTATAATTCTGGTTGAATATCTTTTCCAACCGAAACCGATCCATCATGTTCCTTCTTTAGTGTTAGAAACCTATTCTTTTCACCTGTCATATGCTTCGAACAACCACTTTCAACATACCACCCACTTTTCTTGTGTTGAGGTTGTAAAGCAAGCGAACAATCTTCAATGTTGAATTGATATTGATTCCTTCTCCATGTCCTTTGTGGTTCTTGTTTGATATTATGCTTTGGTTTCCTTGGAGGAATAGTCAGTCTACAATCTTTGACCATGTGTCCAAAATGGTTCCACTTGCATCACTCTACTTCATTACTTAGTGAAACAAAACAATTGTGATTTATGTTATGTGCTTCATGTGACTTTCTAGGATAACTATTGTTTGAATAGCCTTCATAGTTTCTTTTGTTCTTGGCATAGGCTCTACACTTTGTAGCTTTGTGACCAAAATTGTTACAAGAATAGCATAAACCAAGAGAAATAGTTTGATACCTGTATTTAGGGGATCTTATGAATGGTGTTGCTCTTCTGAAGCCTTCTTCTTCTTGAGATGTTGCTAATTGTTGTGTTATGAATCTTCTAGGTGGTACAGTTCCTCTATGATTTTCTTCTTGAGTACCTATGACTATTTCTGCATAGGTGCTTTGTTTTTCTTATTGTTCTTTTATCTTGGAGCTTGAACCTTTCTCAGTCTACATTTGGTTGTATCCTAGCCTGAACCTATCATAGTATGGCCATTTATTGCTTATGATATCATCCAATATTTTGGTGCTATTCTGCTGCATATATTTCTTCTAAAGATCTTTTCTTAAGGTAACTATTTCTTCTTCCAAGATTTCATTCATCTTATCCTTATCTTCTAACTGATTTCTGAGTGTTTCTTCAATCCTTCTGTCTTCTTCTACTTGGATTTTTAACTTCATGATTATCTGTTCAATTTCTTCTAAGTTGGAATTTTGAGATCCTTCTTTCTTCTTTAACTCTACCTTGAGTAACTTAATTTTATTTGTTTCTTTCCCTAGTTCTTCTAAGGCACTGATTAATTCTACTCCGAGATCAACATTGCTTTATTCTTCAGAGTCCTCTTCATCATCATATACTACCATGAAGAGTAATCTTTTTGAATCTCTATCACTATCATCATCCTCTTCTGATGAGGACCTGTCTTCTTTCGCGTAGAATTTTTTCTTGAATAATTTTTTCTTGTTCCTTCTCTTGTCTCCTTTTAGAATTTTCTTTTTCTTCTTTGGATCTTCTTCTTCATCGCTATTTTTATTCTTATCATAAGGAAATTTAGAAGAAAAATGACCAATACCACCACAATTAAAACATTTCAATGGAAGCATACATTTGTACTTGTTGCTTCCCTTTTTAAGCCTTCTCATGAAGTTTTCCATTTCTTCATCTTCCTCTGAATCATTGCTGCAACTACAATCTGATTTTGACTTTTTCTTGTTTTTTTTCTTTGACTTCTTGGATGCCTTAAAAACTGCTTCTTTTATGACTGGATTATCTTGCTCTATCCTCATTTCGTAAGCTATGAGTATCCCATGTAGCTCATCCATGCTCAATGTAGCTAGGTATGCTCTTTCTTTTAGGGATGAAATACTTGGGTCATATCTCATAGGTAGAGACCTTAGTACCTTTTGAACAATGAATAGTTCTTTCATCTCTTCTCCCAAACCTTTAATAACATTGACTATTTCATCAACTCGTAGAAAATAGGTGGAAATGTCTTCATATTCCTTCATCTTCAATTATTCAAACTTGGCTCTAAAGGTTTGAAGTTTATTTCCCTTGACTTTGGCATCACCTTCATAGATATTCTGAAGTTTGTCCCAATCTTCCTTTGCAGATTCATAGTGCATAACCTTGACATGTACTGATTCAGTTAGACCATTTAGAATAGCATTTTTGTCCCTTGGATTGTTTTGGTGGAGTGGATGATGCATTGTATCCATCTACAACTGCTTGCAAGACATCAAATCCCCATGCATGCACATATGTTTTCATCCTTTTGCTCTAGAAGGAACAATTATGGCTGTCAAATTGAGGTACTCTAATCTTAGTGTATTCCATGATCTCCTTCTAGTGGTTAGACTGTTTCTTTAAGGACCCGCTCTGATACCATTTGTTGGAATACTGAGAGGGGGGAGTGAATTAGTATGAACAATTTATTATCACTTTTAACCACAATTTGTAATAATTAATATCATTAGTAGTATATCATAAATATATCATGAGAAATATAAATCAACAGAGCATAATAAACATCCACAAAAACACAATACACTAGAATTTACGTGGAAACCCAAATGGGAGAAAACTATGGAATGATTTTCTTATATATCAAAAAAGAATACATTCATTGGAAGCACCAACTTCCCAATTCTCCAGATACAACTAGAAGGAGTCTACGACCCCCTATTTATAGCCTCCAACCTGAAGGAAGCTACAACTCCCTAAATTATCTAGCTCCAACCAAAATGAGGCTACAACCCCCTGATTTTTAGGCTCCAACTTGAAGGAAGCTCCAAATCCCTATGTTTTCTGGAACCAATCAGAAGGAGGCTAAAACCCCCTTTCCTTGCCCCATCCTACCACCTTGAAATATAAATGTAGACCAACTATCACTACCACAATCATTTCCACTGTCACTGTCACATCAACATGTAACCTGTCACATCAACCTGTAACTGTATCCAATCTATCACTGTCATTGTATCATCAACCTGTAGCTATCACTATCACTGTCACATCAACCTGTAATTGATCATCAATCTATAACATGTCACTGATATAACAACCAAAATTGCTCATATAGACCATATCAACATCAAGTATCCAACCATGTACCACAATGTACCTCAAGCATGCATCATACCATCTACCATAAGATATGCCTCAAATATATGCCTCTAACAATGAACAATAAAAACCATATACAATATACCAAGGAAATGTCTCAAGCATGTATCAATGACACCAAAAAATGGACCTCAACCATATGCAACCATAAACCAAAGGGGCCTCCAAAACATGCCTCAAGCATGTGCCATGTAATCCATTATAAACACACATAAAGAACATACCTTTGATCTTGTAGACACTTTGCTGTATCAAATGACAGATAAGTAAAACAACCTGGGCATCAACAATATGGTACAAGCATCTCTTCACACCCTTTTACAATATTTTCAAAAATCTGCGACTTCCTTCACTACTACCTGTGGATATCCACACTTTTCTTCGCTACAACCCGCGTACATCCACACCCTTCTGACTTGAAACCCGTGAATACTTCAGAAACTAGGGTTACTCACAATTTATGCAACTCAGAGACTTTCAACTTTGACCTTCCTTCACACCCTCAGACTTGATACCACAGAATCAAACTTAGATTCACAAATAGATCAAAATTTCTTTACAAGATAGATAATCAATAGAGATGTGTGTGAATTGTACTTATGAAAGACTCCTTGAGGTGTATTTATACTTTTTCTAAGTAACCTCTTTCCTTACTTTAGGGGTTTCTTGTTACAACCACTTAACCCTTTCATTAATTGACTTGTAACCAACTAGAGACTTCTTAACCCATCTTTGGGGCTTCGAACTTCATGACCTCATAACTCCTCAGTCGTGAGGAACCACATGGTGTACCACCTGTCACCGCAAAAAACATGACGAGGAATATCCATCCATGAGTGAGTTACTTGCATTTTCACTATCCTTCATTTCCTTATTCCTCAAACAACTTTGGGTCTCATGACCACACCTCTCGGGCTTCTTGTAGAATTCTTCAAAGCATTTTCCCATGAGGGCCATGCTTAGATTTATGCCATAAGGGGACCACTTTGGAGACTTATCCAAATACATCCATCACTTCTGTTGACATCAATGACAACCACTGCTTGTTGAAATCAATGACAACCCACTGTCCAACAAGTTTTCCAATTGAATATTATGTTAAACAAAATGATATATCAACTGTCTTGTAGTTGGTATAGGATGTGAGAAATCATATGATTTCTTTCGAGAGAAAAGGGGTGACTTCTACATCTTCCCTAGATAAAACTTCTACACAAGTTACTTTTAGGAATCAACCAACTAATTTTTAGCCTAATAATTTTCCTACAAAGTCTATTCTTTAGAGATCTTGGTGCAATTTTTGTGATGATAACTATGATGAGAGTACCTGTGAGGTTAAAAAGAGAGAAGAAGAGAAATTCTTTGGAAACAAAACTAATACAACTATTGTTGCCCTAGATTGGGCTCTAGAAGAGGATGTTATGATGGTTGATACAAGAAATAAATCATATGCTAACAAAGGGAAGGGTAATCCTCCCAAGACTACCTTTGCCCCAACTTCATTCTCTCAGCAAACAAACCCTCAGGTTACCAAGGGTGCACAAAGTCAAGAGGTTTCCACCTCTTCTCCTTCTTCTTCTAAATAGAATATTCTAAAGCAGATAACTACTATAAAAGAATATGCATTACTATTGGATATGGTCACCATCCTAGAGTAACAAAGGCATATGAAAGAATTTATGGAAGGTAAAACTTATCCAATTGCTAAATTATCTGAAGAGCCAAGTGAAGAAGGGATGTATATAAATAAAATAGGTGTATATAACCCTAGGAGTTATGTTAAAAATCCTCCCTTCTATGTATCTGTAAATATAATGGACACAAATTTCCACTGCTGCCTAATTGATGGCAGGTCAGGTCCCAATGTTATTTCAAAGATTATCATGGAAGAATTGGGACTTTCATGTACAAACGAGAATTCAAAGAACATACTATCTTATAATAGTAAGCAACAAGTTACAATTGGTGAAATCAAAGACGTGATATTAGTCTTTTGTGCTCATCTATAAATAAGAACCACCTACAACATTCAAGTGATAGACATGCCAATAAGTAATCATTCTATTATTTTAGGAAGAGAATGGTAGGCATTAACTAGTGGATACATTTCTTTAGATGGATCACACATGTTCCTCCCTAAAAATGGAAAGAACAACAATGTTCTTAGGGAAGGATGAATCTCACCATATATTGAGAGTCTTCCACAACCTCATATAAATTATATTGAGGAAGACCTAGGTGTATATTCTATTTTTCTTGAAGAAGATAGTGATCTAGTTTTACTCTCTTTAGAGTCTGAAGACGGAATGTGGCACATTCATTTTGATGGTGTTTTTCAAGTGAGGGTAATGGTTTAGGTATAGTATTATATTCTCCCATAGGAAAGATTCAAAATTTTTCTTATAGATTAGAATTTGCTTACACCAATAATATTACATAGTTTGAAGCCTTGATCCTTGGTATTAAAAATGTTTTTAATCTTAGCTGTTATCATCTTACTGTGTTCGGGGATTCATATTGTTATCACTCCAAGAAACCCTTTGTGGTTGTAGACCAAAGGTGCTTGGTAACTTAAGAATATGATATGTAGGTGTGCTTGGAACAATGGGATAACTCAATGATTAATGTAATAGACAACTCATCATATATTCAAATGAAACAGTTATTTTAGAAAACAATAATCAGAAAAGATATTTTAAAGAGGGGGATGAAGAATACTAATCTTGATTGCCAAATACAACTTGGTGTAGGGATGATACAAGGTAGTAAGAAATCCTTCACTTCAAGTTTATGAGCTTAATAAAGAGATGACAGTCTTTAAAAAATAAAACAAACTGAAATAAAGTATAGCAAGAAGATACATGAGCAATTTGATATGGATAGAAAAAGGAGACTGTAAATCTATTATCCAATAAGAGTCTATAACAATAGCCAAAAATGTCTTCTTAGTTTGAACCCCTTAGTTCCTCTCATATCTTCATCTTTATAGCTTTACAATACAGTTTTCAGATCCTAAAAGAATGGATCAGATATGCTAAATATAGAAAGTCAAAACTGATTTACAAAAGATAAGGAATGATCCTCAAAATGAGGTCAATTCCACACTTCATGATCTTCAAATGATGTAGAATCCCTGTGCAGTGAAGATAAGCCTTCCAAGGCTATTTGATGACTCTTAAGAAAGCTAAAATTCGAATTTGCTAATTTTGGAAAAAACCCTGATTTACTGCCTCCAAAATAGGTGCCAAAACAACTTGAATACTTCCTCTAACTCTTTAATATCAAAAGTGGATCTTAGATTTTCCTTTATAATTCAATATCTATCTTTAGAACGAGTTTTCAAGAGATTTGGCTGAGTAAAACTTCGATCTGGGCAAAAACACTCTTTCTCTGGCCATCTCAGGTTTCACCAGCTATTTTTCCTTAAGATTTGCTAGTTAGCTAGTGAAAGCCCTGCTTTTCATCAGCTAACTGGTTATAATTCTGCCTTTTGCACTGGTGAAAGATATGTTTTGAAAACGATCTTCAAAATCGAAAAAATGCATTTTTGTCTCAACTTTATGATCTTTAAGGCTGATCCTTTGGGGCCTCTGAAAACGATGGGAACAAAAATTTGACCATGGGGGAAATGCTAGTAGAGAGGCCATCCTCATTTTGTTTTGAATCATCAATGATATTTCCATGTTTGAGAACAACTACCACACCATCATCCTCCATTTGTTGTGACTGTACTGATGGCAGATTGTATCATTATAAGTTGATGGACTACATTGTTGAACAAAGATGGTGCCATTTTGGTATATAGACTTTTCCATTCCTGAAATTGTATGAGTGGAGGAATTGTAATGCAGACCCTCCGGAAGGACATCGTAACATTGTGTCAAGCAATTATCCTACCTGGGGATTCTGCAATTCCTTTGTGCTTTTATTTCAAACAAACTCCTATTAAATGTCACCCACTTTGAGAAAGCTTGCTGATTATCTGGGTTGTTCCGCAAATAAGTTCTTAAAGTGCTCGACGATAGCTTCAAGTCTTGATGTAAAACCAACATGAATCCTATGCACTGGAATCTTATTTAGCACCGGGTCTTCATAATTACTTCCATGCCTTTCCCATTGAAATAAGGCTGTGATACAAAGGAAAGAACCTTCTTTCGAAAGCTGTATATGTGGAGTAAGGAACTAGAATAGAGATAACAACAAGAAGTGTAATGAACCAACACATAGGACTGGGGCCATAAACTTCAACAAGAACTTTGTATGATGTCATCGATATTGTAGATCCATATACAAAAAGAAACAAATACCAGAATGCAATACTGCCCCATATGCATAGATGTTGTATCCATGTGAAATAATTGATGGCCAGTGCTACTACATTTATCTCAGGTGTATCCAATGTGATCAGTATTTGCTTCATCCCTTGTCTCAGAAAACTGCATGCAAATCTAATATTGATGGAAGTTTCTAATTTATCTCCAGTCAAAACCCAAATCTTAATACCAGCCTGTGCTAGCTTGTCAATGCACTGAGGAACCCCCTTCTACAGTTTGTCTCGGCAGCAGTTGCACCAACAAGAATCAATTCCCTTTCAATTTTATCTGTGACTGCATCCAAAAATTCACCGTAAAGTTTTTTGGGGAACAAAAGGAAGCCAAAAACCTGTACCCAACAACAAACAAGAACCATTCCAAGGACATGACCATATGCATCTTCTCCAGATAAGCAATTCGCTTCAAGTTGTTGTTGGCATGATTTGCATGATCGATCAGCCAAGCAAGAAACGCCATTCCTGTGCACGATGTTAAGATTGAGATTACCTGCTTCACTATAGGTACAACTGCAAATGTGATATCCATTACAGAGAACAATCCTGATCCCTTCTGTCTTATGGCTTTGCAACGCCACAACCAATTAATCACAGCAGGTGAATAAAGTCATAAGTAGCCAACTAAACCCTGAATCTTTTTTCAAAGCTGGAGATGAAACGTTGAAACGCTTTGAACCTGGAGGAGCTTGGAATTTCGTTTTATTACTCAGAACAATGAATTTCAATCTCTGTAATCTTGACTGGCAGCTAGACTCATGGCTTAATTCGTGACTCACTTTTATGCAACCTGTTGTCTTTTTACCTGTCAAACTATCCAGAACGCATCTATACTTCACCAAATCTGATGCGTACACATTCTTTGCCTGCAAAATCAGGCATCTAGAAGTTGTCTGCGTTTTATTTTTGTATTTACTGAAAATCATAATCCTACATGCAATGGTAATAGAAAAACACATGGCCTTCATATATGTCGAAGCTCGCCGTGTGGAAAAGATGAGATATGTAAAACCACACCTAATGGGCTTGGTATTGGAGTTGGGCTTTGTATGGTTTATGTGTTGAATGTGCTTGACATTTGGGCTCGGGGTTTGGCATATTGCTTGGTGCACTTAGGCTTGATTTAAGATTCACTAGGTTCACTTAGACACACACCATTATTGCTTTTGGGGAATTATAATAAAATAAAAATATGGATTTTATTAAATTATAAAAAACATAAAAGATTATAAAATGACTTTTATTTGTGATATGCAGGTTGAAGACCGAATTCCAAAGGTTTGGAGCAATCATGATCAATGAGAGCTGATAAGGAAACTTGAAATTTAAGACACATGCCAATGGCTAATAAGAAAAATGAGTGAAACAGAGAGAGAGAGAGAGAGAGATAAAAATGCACTCAAAAGACCAGTGCATTTTGATTGCTAACAACCGGCTCCAACTGGGATGGAGACCTCCCTGCGAGGTTTCCAAGAACCTAGTAATTTCAGTATCCTTTAGCATTGGGCATGGAGTCATCTGGCCTGTGAGACTGTTCCTCTGCAAACTTGCAGCCTTCCTGTAGCTTGCCTGTGGCCTGCCCTGCTCATTCATGAACTCAACAACTGAAAAAAATCTAGCTGCTCGTATTGCGAGCTTATTCTTCTGTCTACTTCTACACTAATCAATAAAGGCAGATTTATCAAGTAAAATCAAATTTCCAATGCAGCCACATTAGAAACTGATTTACTGCTAAGCTGATTTACTGCTAAAAAGATTAGACAGTCTTTGCAAATCTGGAAATTCTAAGCTTCCCTCATCATCCTCTTCTTCGTGTGTGCTGCAATCAAAAAACTGAAAGCTGTCCTTACTATCTATTGCAGGTTTGAAATTGTCTTCTACTGATATGTCAGTCTGTTCAACATATTCAGAGTTTTCAAAGGAGGGAATCTGATCTTTATGACAACATCTCTGATCATCTCTTTGCTGAAAAGTAGGACTAGATGAAATTTTAGTAGTCAACAATCCTTCCCAAGACTTAAAGTCTTCTTCCTCATCACCATATTTATCAAATATGGGAACATCAAGAACAATTTCTGATGATAAAGATGAAGATTCAAGCATAGAGTCATCAACAATAGGATCTTGAAATAGATTTGAAAAAATATCATCTTTTACCTCATCATATTCATCCTTGTCATTTGACATTGACATGTAAGATACATAAGGAGAAATATAATCCTCTTGCTGTCTTTCTTGAAGATTAGATGTTTTTTGAAAATCTTGTTCTTCATAGTCACTACCATTTCTCTTGAACTGCAAATCTGAAAGTGGAGGGCTGCCCTTAGAATCTGTTGCAGATCTGAGACTGTCACCCACTAATGTATCAATCTGATGATCACCTTTGGGGTTTTCAAAGAGGACAATCTCATCTTCAAGACAACCTAAGTTGATAGATGCATTTGATACAATATCAAAAGCCTCAATGCTATGGTTATCCACCTGAAGACCACCAATATCTTGGTTACAAAGATAGATTCCCCTGTTGCAACATACTCTTCGAAGCTATCATTAAGCACATCATGTATATATTCATGATCATCTCTCTGTGTAGCTAAAGGAACCAGTTCTTCAAATTCATAACAATCAGACTTAAGGATGGTAAGAGAGTGTTCAGTTTCTTTATTATCCATTTGTAGTTCATGTTGATGGGAAAAAACAACATCTTGAAGATCATTAAAGGGCTGTTGTATATTATGAGGGAGAGCTCTTTCTATATTTACATCTTCAAGCTTACAATGTAATTCGTGAGATCGGAAGAG
>CBVK0100286601.1:0-22436 GCA_900067695.1 Picea abies
AAAGGCCATAAGGACCCTCCTTTTATGGCTAATGGCCATGGCCAAAAAGACCGAGTGGACTGAAATCAATGCAACAAGACAAGTACTAGCTCTGCACATATCATAATATTACTATCTTCATGCCATCAAATAACCACGAGTTCCCTATTTTTCCATTTTTCAAAAACTAGTGAACTAGTATTGATCCAAGATGGATCTAGGAACCAAAATGGGTCCAGGAAGGCCTAAAAAACAAAGTTTTCTGAATCGGACGAAACTAGCACCATTGTGTCCGTCTCATTGCGTTGATTCTGGCCATATAATGGTTTCCTCAAACAGACGTCATATGAGAAATATATCATGTTTTGTTCGTTTTGCCAAATAGGCAAAAAGCCAACTAGTCAAAGTCAACGCTGACATCAGCAGTATGATAGGTGATGTCAGCATGACATCATCATGTTGATGTGGCATCATCTGGAGGTGACACATGGCAGTACGGATGGACATGTGGCAGGTCACTGGGTAGTCCATATAGAGCTGACGTGGCAGTTGATGGTACAGGTTGTACGGTCGTACAATGACGTGGCAAAGGAGTGGCATGTTGATTGGACATGTGTGACAGATGTGGATGAATCATACTTTGACACGTGGCATATTATTTGGCAAATGTAATGGTGTCATGTGGCCCAGTCGTGGGTTTCCACGTGGCACCCCTTCGTTGGTTTGTAGTGGAAAAAGTTTTATGGACTCCACAAGAGTCGAACCTGCGACCTCCAGGCGTGGGGGAGATTTTTGGTAGGGTCGGGGGCTAGGGGCTAAATACCAGTGCGCTAGCTAAACCAAGGACACATGGAGTCTACCATATGACCATGAGCCTGAGAATAGGAGATAAGAAATGTGAAACAATTAGGAGATAAGAAATGTGAACCAATTAAGTCATTACATGATGATGATGATGATGATGATAGTCTCAATTAGAATGCCATAAATAAGCATGAACAACAAGATATGTAGATTGAGTAAGGGTTATTATGGTGCACAATCAAATTCTTATCACCCATTTTAAGCCCATTAAGGGTAGCACATGCAATGTCTGTCACTGTTGGATCCTACTACATGTTGAATCCCAAAATTGAGTTGCAGAAAGTAATGAAGAAACAAATGATCTTGAATTATATAGAAAGCTATTTTTTCTATGTGATGCCAACACCGATAAACACACCTCTTTCTAGCAGTGACATTATTCACTTTTTTCGTGATTTTGAATATGTACATAATTTAAAATTTTGTGTTGCATTGGTATGATTGGGTATGGGTATGGAAAGGGGTTAAACATTATATATTACCAATATGGTTGTGCAACAATTCTCCTTTTTTTAAGAGGAGATCATCGGAATGCGGGTTTTCCAAGTAAGGGTGCAGATGAAGAGAGGATAGAAATACCTATCCAACTACAATCCATATAAACTTGTGCATATTTTAATGTACTTGCAAATAGAGCTAAGAAAAGGGGCGGGAAATTTTATTTTTGTATGTTTTCTACATTGTGTAGTCACATGGATATTTATATTTGGACTTAGATACTTTTTGGCCTTTCCTAAAATAATTTTTTGATTAAATTGGAAGAGTTGCATGCAATATAACAAAATGGATGGTACATCCAACACCGACACCACCTCATGTGGAACCTCAGTTGCAAATGCTCCACAAAAAAATTGAACTACCATTATTAAAATTTAAAGACTATAAACTTATAACATAAACAAAGGTTTTGAAGCATAATTGTGTATTTTTCTAATATAAAAACAAACACCACAAGGTTTTGATGCCAATTAGACAATAGAATTAAAATTGTAAGGACATTTTATAATTTATCCATCTATCCACAGTCAGCGCATCAAGTTTCCTCCATCTATGGCATCCACCCCTTAGTTGAACACCTTCTCTATCTAAATTGAAGACACTTCAAACTATTGATTTTTTTGCCACTGCTTTGGTGTTAAAGACTTGGTGGGTATTCTCTGAGTATTGCATCTTTCAGGGTGCTTGCTTCTTCTACTACTCTGATATCTACCCCTACTCTGAAATGCAAGCACCTCAAGAACAAGTCCATTCTTCTTTTCTTTGGTATGCCATAGTCAAATTTTGTTAGGCTTATATTTGTTGGTTGCAAAGACTTAGTGGATGCAAAGAAAGAGAGCCAACCCCACTTAGATTTTTATGTTCTTTATATTCTATACTCGCAAGATCAAAGTTCCTATGTCTTTGATAGAAAAATATATATATACTTAGTTCAAACAAGTTGCATAACTGAGTAGTGTTCTTTTCTTTGGCATGCCATAGTCATATTTTGTTAGGCTTATCTTTTTTGGTTGCAAAGACTTGGTAGATGACTACCCAAAGAAAGAGAACCAATCCCACTTAGCTTCTTATGTTCTTTTTGTTCTCTTCTCACTGGATCAAAGTTCCTATTTTTTTAGGAATTTAATCTTTGATAGAAAAATATATGTACATGGTTCAAGCAAATTGTATAACTAGGAAGTTTAGATTTTTACTGATTATGATGCCATTAGATATCATTCATGATCCATCCTTCCACTATTCTAGCGGATGTGTGATAGCCATGTTATGGTTTAGTTCACCATGAGTGCAAAAGATGGTTTCTTTTAGCACCACATCATCATTATAAGATAGATTAGCCACAATGTTTAAGCAAAGGTTAAACTTCCCCTTGTTATATGGGTCTATTAACGTACAACAGAGTTGCGAACTCTTTCATGAAATGAATTGATTCTTCAAGCTACTGTGCATCCCACAAGTGAAAAACTACTATCATTGAATCAAATAAGAGGTCATCACTAGAGTGTGTGGTGGGGGAAAGAGAAACCTCTTTCGTATTTATTTTCTTTACAAAAAGAGGGTTTTGAAGCATTTTCTCCAAACTTTGCAGATTGTTTTAAGAGCACTTTATTATTGTGGGTAGTTTATATGCAACCCTTAGCTCAAGAAATGATTCTATGGTGGGTATATTGTATGAAATTTTAGATATCTGATATTTGATTAAGGGTCTTAATGTATTAAGATTAAGCAAAAGTATAGATAGGATTTGTCTTCATAGTATCACATACTTCACCACCAAATGGATAAATTTAGTCTTTGTTCACTTAAAAAATGTGGAGGATGATATTGACTATGATCACATTGCAAGATTATGTGAAGGGTATAGTGGCTCTAACTTAACAGGTCTATGCAAGCAGGTAGCTTATTTTCCAATTAGAGAATTGTTGGAGCAGGAAAAAAGTGGCCAACTAACCTCTGAGGTCAGTGCATGAGATGAATATGAATATTGAAATACATATAATGATTTAATTAACTAGTGGCTTTGAAAATTATATCATATTTAATGTTTTGTTTGTTAGACACTAAGACCATTAAAGCAATCTGATTTGGAGAAGGTACTCTCTATTCGAAAAACATCGAGGGTTGCAGCTGCAAAGTATGGTAACAGGAAGCAAAATGATATGCAATCAAGATTAGGATCATCGAGAGAGTAGTTAGGAGTTAGTTTAACTGATTTTGTCAATTTATTTTTCCTTATGGGCAGTGCATAGTGAACACTACAAAAATTCGAAAATTTTTCCACAAGAAAATTTTCAATTTAATTCTAGAAGATTCCTAATCATTTTTTGTGATTATATGTGAGGGAATCAAGAGCTTTTTTTAGACAAAAATAAAAAAGAATTTTGGGAAAGAGAGCTACCATGTAGTATCTAAATGGGAATGTTTGTTCAAGTCTCACAAAATCTTATTATAATGGCTACTTTTGTGTAACATAATCATGTTGCTTCCCAACAACAAAAAATGATGGCTTTTCATTTTTCACAAAGCCTAGACTTTCCTGTTTGTCTTTTAATCGGAACATTAGTTTAGTTTTTTCTTGGAATCTCGTGTATTTCTAAATATCTCATGTACTTCTAAATACATAACTTTTGCTCAAGGACCTATTTTAGTTTATGATTATTTCCAGGAAAAAAAAAAGGAGCTTTATTAATTTCTGCTCCTAATTTCCTGATTTAAAAATATTTCATTCCTTGTTATTTTTGCAAGTGCTAGATAATGTTGTATATCTTATACCAAATGTTGAAAGCTTATTATTTCTAATTGCAGAAAAAGTAGGCTGAATTTCAGCCATACTCATTCTTTCACATGGCATATAATTCAAAATGGATTATAGGTATAAAGGTCCTCTAGCAGAGAATGCAACGCCTTAGACAAAAATTGTGACAAAGATACCCCAAAACTCTCCTTAGCAGCTATACTATACATTGCTAAACATATGACTCTCCAGGTCTATGAATACATAATAAATCCATTGTAACAGTTGTAAACTCAGTTAGGTACCTATCATTTTATTAAGATTTTTGTCGCACATAGTTTAAATCAACTTGTCTATTGTAAATCATACTTTTGACTCGTTATAGCTAATGGTGATATGGTTCTTTGTTTGTGAAAATGCCACAAAATCACACTTATAAGTTAAGACTACATTCATCAAATTCCTATTTACACTTATAAGTTAAGACTACTCTCCTCAAATTCCTATTTATGTGCTTCCATTGGGAAGGGTGGATGGTTGGATCCTCCAGAAATCTACTTATCAGCTTCATGTGGGGAGGAAAAAAATGCAAAATTTATGCTTTCAACCCATCCAATTCTATTGTTACATCCTTGTGAAATAAGATAGATATCAAGAGAGGAACACAAGCATTTGTATTAACTGGAAGTGGACACTTCAAGCTCATGAGACAAGAGAGATTGACTAGTGTTAGGGAATTTGAAAGTCCCACTCTTATTTTAATTATTGAGTGATTAGTTCTTCATAATAACCCAACAATTAAAGATTAGTTACATCATATTGGTTTTATCTATGGATGTTGTGTGGCTTTGCCATAAAATGGAAATGGTCATGCATGTATATGGAATTGTAAGGTTGAATATTTTGGGCATGGATTATTGCTAAGTACAATATTCTTTTTTTTGTCCCTATTCATTGGAAGGGGGTCATTTTTTGGTACAAATGGATGGTCAAAGGGGTAGTCATGCATGGGATGTGACCTATTGACATTCATATAATTTTGGAGTTATTGATGGACATAATCATGTACCCTTTTGTTTAGGAGTGATGCACTAGAAGAGTCATTTCATAATAGATGAATCGGGAATGAAGAAGCCATAAGAAAAGTGGGATAACAAACATTAATCTCTCATGAGCTTGAGAGAAATGGAGGTTGGTATCAACATATATATAAACTATATGGTGAAATATGATCAAAATTGTTAGAGGGATTTGTAAGAGTATACAGTAAGAACCTTGACAAATGCAACCCCTGATGCTTGTAGAATTGTCTGGAGGAGGGGAAAATTATGTTTCTTTTTCCAAAAGTGCAAAATGAGTATATTACAATTTAATGAAAATATTTCCCTATTATATATATGGTTTTACACTTTATCAAAAGATTCACCAAGACTTCACAAGCTTTATAATTTAGTGAAAGATATGCCTAGATTTTACACGATTTTATAATTTAGTGAAAGAATCGCCAAAACATTATATATAAATATTATATTATTGATAAAATAGCCTTCAAATTTTCTATGTATCACAAGGATTCACCCATTTATTACATATAATTTTATTTTTTTTTTGGTTGGGGGGAGGGGGGGTTCTTAAAATTTTCCTTAGTCTAGTGGGTACATGTAAGGGATGGTATAAGCCTTACTTTCTATTACTAGGCTTGTTGGTATAACAAAGTATGCATCCTCTAATGAATCGTTATACATCTTCTTGAATTATAGGCCAATACACATAACTATGTAAGTTGGCAACACCAAAATTTCATGCAACCTTGGATGTGAGAGCCTCTCTAATAAGCTTCAATTTTTCACCTTTAGGAACACAAATCTTGTCTATCGTGTAGAGAACACCATTCTCAAGATGATAATCAGACTTATTTTCACCTTCTTATACACAAATTTGGCCCTATAGCCATTGAAACACCTCTTTAAATTCTTCATATTCCATGTATGCTTCTTTGTGTGGATCATGGGTAAAAGGCTCCATGTGCATAAGAATTACCAAAGATGTAATCTTGGATTTGGTTGTCCTTGAAATCATGCATGTCAATTTATTAGTCCTACCCTTCTTATATTTGATAACCAAATGAAACTACCGCAAAAATCCCATCCACTTGTAGTGTATGGTTTTTTGAAGCTTACTCTGGGCCTCCAAATACTGTAGTGGTTAGTGATCCGTGTGGAAAATGGTTTCCTTTCCCATTAGATAGTTCTTCCACTTATTAACATATTGAACCAAGGGTAGATTTATTTATCATACCTAGGGTAGTCTAGGACTCCACCATGACACATTTCATAATTGTTGGGTATCTGTTATACTCTTTGCATGGTTAGAATATATGGTTTTTGTGTGGTTTTCGGCACATGGTTTTCATCGATGGTTTTCTATTTCCAGTTAAGGAATTAGGGTTGTTGACTAATCTGGGTTATTGGATTAGGATTTTGGATGCTACTGGATCATATATGTATATTGTATTGTAAACAATGTATGTGATGATGAACACAAAATATATTGGTTTTCCCAGTTTGGGTTTCCAGTAGAAAAATCTTTGTGTAATGTGTGTATTTTCCATTGTATATTTTATGTTCTTTTATTGAAAATCTTTTTGTAGTAAATAATTGTACAAGGTCAAAATCTACATGTGGTATCAGAGTAATTATTGGCTTCAGGGGGATGCCTTTGTAATCAAGGGTTTGGCTCGGGACTATGATAAGCCTTGTTACAATGGGAGATCTGTGGTATTGATTCTTCAGGTGAAAAGAAATGGCGAGTGGGAGATCTGTGGTATTGATTCTTCAGGTGAAAAGAAATGGCGAGCAGTTTGAAAATAAAGATCGAGAAATTTAATGGGCAAAGTTTTGAGTTGTGGAAGCTCAAGATGGAAGATCTGTTGGTAGACAAAGATCATTGGATCATGTTGGATACACGTATTTCACCTACATGAACGTCAGCAAATGACTGGAAAAAGTTGGATCAGAAGGAAAAGAGTACAATCTGATTGTGTCTCAAAAATTCAGTATTATTGAACGTGTCGGGAGAAGCTACAGCCAAGTTGTTATGGGATAAGTTGGGGGCTTTGTATCAGTCGAAGTCCTTGGTAAATAAATTGTTCCTACGGAAGAAGCTATATAACCTGAGGATGAGAGATGGAGACTTGGTGACAGAGCATCTGAACGCCTTCAATATTGTGGTAAGTCAGTTATTATTTGTTGAGATTAAAATTTCAAATGAAGATAAGTGTATTAGTTTATTGTGCTCTTTACCAGACCCGTGGGATATTCTGGTTGTGGCCATAGGTCGTAATACAAGTACCTTGAGTTTCGATGATGTGGTCTCATCCTTTTTGTCGGAGGAGATGAGATGGAAGAACATGGAAGGACATAGCACAGATGCATTATTTGCAAGAGGACCTTCCCAGGAAAGAAATAGATCTAAGTCCTCAAGTGGGAGATCTAAGTCCAAGGGTAGATCTAAATCTCCCGGAAAGTCCTTTTCATTTGGAATCATCTTGTATTTGGATATTTATGTGGTGTATAATGAGGTTTCTCCCTTGAAGAGGCTTATTATCTGAAATTCTCTCTTTTTCAAGGCATTGAGTACTTATTCTGAGGTTTTTCTATGCTATGTTGATATTTGGTTCCTAACAACTTGATTTCCAATGTACAAACAACACTGCAAAATATGAATCCTTTCTCCAGGGATTAAGACAAATAGTACACTTGGGAGAAAATAAGATTAAGGTATTTGGTGACTTTGGGATTGTAATAAGACAGGTAAGAAAAAACATACATTGTATTTCAAGTCATCTCAAGCATTACCAACAAGATGTATGGGAATTGATTAAATTTTTTGATGAATTTAATATCAATTTTGTTCCTCGTTCTTTAAATTATGATGCAAACTTGCTAGCTAATGTGGTATCTAGAATAATTCCATAAAAATGGATATTTCTTTATTCTTTTTCTATGGAATTAATGTACATGCCTTCAATTCTTGATAATGTGACCAATTGGAGAGTCTTTGAATATGACCAACAAATTATAAGCTTCCCACACCTTGAGAGCAATTTCAAAGTTTCTATAATCAATGAAGGCCAACATGATCAAGATATTAATTCTGGTGTCCATGACTTGACTGATTAGACAAATAAAGATAAGGTCAATCCAATTAATAATATCCCCAAGAATGCGGTGAGGTTGGAGAAACTATCTGATCTTCAAGACAAATTCAAAAAAGTAAAAAACTACAAAACCAATAGTTCATAAATGTAGTTTGAAGTGATCAATCTAGGAACAAACAATGCACCTCAAAATGCAAACCTTGGAAAAAATTGTTCCCTTGCTGAAAGGCAAGCCTTCATCAAGTTGTTCAAAGAATACAATGATATATTTACTTGGACCTATGACGACCTCATAACCTATGATAAAAATATTATCTAACATATCATCCCAATGAACCCTCAAACACAACATTTCTAGCTAAAGTTGAGGAAAATGCACCCAAGCTTGGAGCCTTAAGTAAAAGAATAATTAAACAAGCTATTGGAAGTAAGAATAATATTCCAATCAGACACACTCAATGAATTTCCAATCTATTTGTTATGAGGAAGAATAATGGGAACATAAGGCTTTTTGTTGATTTCAGAAATATGAATAAGGTCTCTGAAAAATATGATTATCATGTGCCACCCATGGAAAATATCCTCCAATGTGTCTCAGGTTTTGAAATGCTCTCGTTATTGGATGGCTTTTCAAGTTACAATCAAGTCTTAGTTTCCCATGATGACCAACTCAAGACTACCTTTCAAACTAAATGGGGAACTTATGCATACAAGAAAATGCCATTTGGATTGATAAATGCAGGAGAAACCTTTCAAAGAGAAATGTCATAGTTTTCATAGGATTGATTGGTGATTGTGTGGTGGTATACCTTGATGATGTCACTTTCTTCTCCAAAGACAGGAAAAACCGTATATCCCACTTAAGAAGGATATTCAATAGATGTAAAAGGTATGGAATCTCACTTAATCCAAAAAAAAATGTTTTTGTAGTCGATGAAGGAAAACTATTAGGATTCATTATATCCAAAGATGGCATGATAATCAAGCCTAAGAGAAATACAACCATCTCAAAATTTCATCCTCCCCATAACAATAAATCTATGCAATCATTCCTTCGGAAGATTAATTTTGTGAGGATGTTTTTCCAAAGATTTTCCAAAACTATCAAACCCCTCCAATACATGATAAAGAAGAATTCATAGTTTAAATGGGGGCTCAAGGAAAAATAGTCATTCGAAAAAATCAAAGTATAAATAGCATAGGCTCCTGCATATTGGCTATGTGTTATATTCTTTTCATGGTTAGAATTAGTGCTTACGTTGCGTCGAGCACGTAGGGGGGTAAGAATGGGGAGGAGTGCCCTCTTTCCCAGGGGGTTACAAGGGGGTAGGATCCCCCCCTGGGATTTGGGGGCAGCGCCCCTAAAAAAATATTTGGTAGTTTTTTGCGTTTGTTTTTGGGCAGTTTTTTAGCACATGGTTTTCGCCAATGGTTTTATATTTCCGATTAAGGAATTAGGTTGTTGACTAATCCGGGTTATTGGATTAGGTTTTTGGATCCTACGGGATCCTATATGTATATTTTATTGTAAACAATGTATGAAATGATGAATATAAAAGATGTTATTTTTCCCAGTTTCGGTTTCTAGGGAAAAAATCTTTGTGTAATGTGTGTATTTTCCATTATATATTTTTTGTTATTTTATTGGATTTTTTTTTCGCAATAAATAATTGTATAAGGTTAAAATCTACATTTGATATTAGAGAAATTATTTTCTTCATGGGCACGCCTTTGTGGTTAGGGGTTTGGCTCGGGACTTTGATAAGCCTTGTTACAGTGGGAGATATGCGGTATTGATTATTTAGGTGGAAAGAACTGGCGAGCAGATCGAAAATAGAGATCGAGAAATTTAATGGGAAAAATTTTGAGCTATGGAAGATCAAGATGGAAGATTTGTTGGTAGAAAAAGATCAGTGGATCATGGTGGATCCAGGTACTTCACCTAAAAGAACATCAATAGATGACTGGAAAAAGTTGGATTGGAAGAAAAAGAGCACAAGTTGATTGTGTCTCTCAGATTCAATATTAATGAATGTGTCAGGGGAAGCTACAACCAAGTCATTATGGGATAAGCTGTGGAATTTGTATCAGTCCAAATCCATGGTAAATAAATTTTTCCCGCTGAAGAATTTGTATAACTTCAGGATGAGAGATGGAGACTCGGTTACAGAGCATATTAATGCCTTCAATACTATGGTAAGTTAGTTATTATATGTTGAGATTAAAATTTTAGATGAATACAAGTGTATCAATTTACTGTGCTCTTTACTAGACTCGTGGGATAGTCTGGTTTTGGCCATAGGTAGTAATACAACTACCCTGAGTTTCAATGATGTGGTATCATCCTTGTTGTCGGAGGAGATGAGATGGAAGAACATGGAAGGACAAAGCATAGATGTATTATTTGCAAGAAGATGCTCCCATGAAAGAAATAAATATAAGTCCTCAAGTGGGAGATCTAAGTCTAAGGGTAGATCTAAATCTCCTGAAAATAAGTCCTCAAGTGGGAGATCTAAGTCTAAGGGTAGATCTAAATCTCCCAAAAAGTTTGTAAAGGTATGTTGGACATGTGGAAAAGAAGGGCACTACAAGAAGCAATGTAGATCCAGAAGCATTGAGAGAGTGAAGGGATCTGAATATGCTCCTTCTACAGAAGAAAAGGCCTCCAAGGAAGAAGGAGGAGATGTGTACTTGGATTCTTCAATCACACATGCATATCATGGGGCATGGTTGGTTGACTCAGGTGCATCCTTTCATATTAATCCCCACTGGGAGTGGTTCTGTGAATATGAAAGGTATGATGGAGGTAATGTTTTCCTAGGTGATGACTTGACAGCCAAAATCATAGGATGAGGAAATTTTAAGTTGAGGATCATAGATGGAAGGATTGGAACACTTCCTAGTGTTTTTCACATCACAGGATTGGCCAGAAATTTGATTATGTAAGTAAAATGGACGGTGTAGAGGTAAAAACAGTATTTGAAAAAGAAACCTACAGGATGTTTCGAGGAGCAATGGTATTTATTAAGGGAGTTCATATTGGAATTATGTATAAGCTGCAAGGAAGAACTATTAGTGATGGGTGTAATAGTTCCATTGTTCCTGGTATTGGAGCTGAAGAAGAAAAAACTCCTACAGACTCTGGAGAAAAGGTTATGTTATGGCATCAAAGACTGGGGCATATCAGAGATAAGGGTTTTCGACTACTACACGGTAAAGGCATGGTTGGAGGTATGTCTAACTCCTCTCTGGATTTTGATTTCTATGAAAATTATGTATATGGGAAGCAGAATCAGGTAAGATTCCCCTATGGTGCAATGAGGGCAAAAGGAATTTTACAACTAGTGCACAATGATATGTTTAGACTTATTTCGGTTCCATCATTGGGAAAATATGTGTACTATGTCTCATTTATAGATGACTTCTTGAGGAATACTTGGATATATTTCCTCAAGAAGAAATATGAAGTCTTTGACAAGTTTAAAGAGTTTAAATCTCTTGTTGAGAATCAAATAGAGAAAATAATTAAGGTGTTGAGGATGGATAATGGTGGAGAGTTCTGTGAGAATGAATTTGAACATTTCTATAAGAAGTGCAGTATAAGAAGGCAGAATACTACTCCATATACACCTCAGAAGAATGGAGTTGTAGAAAGGATGAGCAGGACGTTTATGGAAAAAGAAAGGTGCATGCTCAGTGGTGTCAGGTTAGGACATGAATTCTGGGCAGAGGTAGTGGGTATTGCATGTTACCTGGTCAATCAATCACCCTCATCAACACTAGATAAAAAGACTCCACATGAGGTATGGACTGGTAAGAAACCCTCTCTCACACATCTCAAGGTATTTGGTTGTGAGGCCTATGTTCACATTCCAAAGGAAAACATAAGTAAGCTAGACAAGAAGGCTGAAAAGTGCATCTTTATTGGGTACAAATATGGTCTCAAAGGTTATAAGCTTTGGAACCTAGAAACTAAGAAGGTTGTGTATAGCCGAGATGTGGTATTTAGATAAATGAAAGATGTTGTCAAACAGGAAGTCTTATCAAGTAAGGAAGAACCAGAAAAGAAAGAGTTTGAGTTAAAGGATGATGAACCAGACTCTCCTGAAGAACATGAATTAGAAGAAGAAGATCCTCATACTCCAGTATTGAGGAGATCGGTTCGGGAAAAAAGGTTACTGGAAAAGTTTACTCCACCTGATTTCCATTCAAATTTTTGTTTGTCTATTATTTGATTATGGTCCTAGAACTATTAGGGAGGCAGTGGATTCAGAGGATGGAAAACTTTGGAAAAAGGCCATGGTCAAAGAAATGGAATCCTTAGATAAAAATGAGGCTTGGGATCTAGTGGAGTTTCCGATTGGAAGAAATCCCATTGGAAACAAATGGGTGTTTGAAAAGAAGTTGAATGGAAAATTCAAGTTGAGGCTCATAGATGGAAGGATTAGAACACTGCCTAGTATTCTGCACATCCTAGGATTGGCCAAAATTTTGATTTTTGTAAGCAAAATGGACGATGCAGGGGTAAAAACAATATTTTAAAAAGAAACCTGGAGGATGGGTCGAGGAGAAATGGTGTTGATGAAGGGAGTTCGGATTGGAACTATGTATAAGCTACAAGGAATAACTATTAGTGATGGGTGTAATAGTTCTATTGTTCTTGATATTGGAGTTGAAGAAAAAAAAACTCTTATAATCTTTGGAGAAAGGTTATGTTGTGGCATCAAATACTGGGGCATATCGGAGAGAAGGGTTTTTTACTACTACGTGGTAAATTTATGGTTGAAGGTATGCCTAATTTATCTCTGGATTTTGATTTGTGTGAATATTGTGTATATGGGAAGCAGAATTGGGAAAGATTCCCCTTTGGTGCAACAAGGGTAGAAGGAAATTTACAGCTAGTGCACAATGATGTGTTTAAACGTATGTTGGTTCCATCATTGGGAAAATATGTGCACTATGTCTCATTTATAGATGAATTCTTGAGGAATACTTGGATATATTTCCTTAGTAATAAATATGAAGTCTTTGGCAGGTTTAAAGAGTTTAAGGCTCTTGTTGAGAATCAAACATAGAAATGAATTAAGGTGTTGAGGACGGATAATGGTGGAGAGTTCTACGGAAATGAATTTGAATATTTTTGTAAGAAGTGTGGTATAGAAAGGCATAATACTACTCCATATACACCTCATTAGAATGGAGTTGTAGAAAGGATGAACAAGATACTGATGGAAAACGCAAGGTGCATGCTCAATGGTGTCATGTTAGGGAAATAATTATGGGTAGAGGCAGTGGGTATTGCATGTTACCTGGTCAATTGATCACCCTCATTAGCATTGGATGACAAGACTCCACACGAGGTATGGACTGGTAAGAAACCCTCTCTCACACATCTCAATGTATTTGGTTGTGAGGTCTATGTTCATGTCCCAAAGGAAAATATAAGTAAGCTAGACAAGAAGGATGAAAAGTGTATCTTTATTGGGTATAAAGATGGTCTCAAAGGTATTTAAAAAGAATTTGAATGCAGAAGGAAAAGTAAAGAATTACAAAGCTCGGTTAGTAGGAAAAGGTTATTCGCAGGTTGAGGGAATTGATTTTGGTAAGATTTTTTCTCATGTTGCCAAGTTAACCTCTATTAGATTTTTGTTATATGTTGTTGTTACATTTTATTTTAAAGTAGAATGGATGGATGTGAAGACAACATTCCTAAATGGGGATATCAAAGAATAAATATACATGAAGTAGCTAGAAGGCTTTGTTGTGAAGGGAAAGAAGGATCTGGTATGCAAGCTAAAAAAATCCCTGTATGGTTTAAAGGAAAGAAGGATCTGGTATGCAAGCTAAAAAAATCCCTGTATGGTTTAAAACAATCACCAAGGATGTGGTATCAAATCATTGATACTCATATGTTGGGACTTGGATTCATAAGGAGCAAAGAGGATCATTGTGTGTATTTAAAATTAATTGGTGTTAATTTTATTTATTAGTCTTGTATGTGGATGACATGTTGATAGGAAACAACAAGGAAATTATCCAGGATATGAAAACTCAGTTGTCCTCTAAATTTGACATGAAGGATCTTGGTGGTGCAAATTTTATTTTGGGCATGGAAATTAAAAGAGATAAGGAAAATAGGAAACTTTGGTTAAATCAAAGAAAACATGTCGAGACCATATTGCATAGGTTTAATATGAAGAAATGTAAACTGATCAGGGTCCCTAGTAGGTGTAAAGTTATCTATGGATCAGTGTCCTAGGACACAGGAAGAGGAGGAGGACATGTCTCGTGTTCCATATGCAAGTGTGGTTCATAGTTTGATGTGTGAAATGGTCTATAATAGACTATACTTTGCACATGCAGTGGGAGTTTTGAGTAGGTATATGTCAAAACCAGGGAAGGAGCATTAGACAATAGTAAAGAGAGTTTTCAAGTATTTGCATGGCACTACTAGTTATGGATTGTGCTACTAAGGAAGACCAGGTTTGGAAAGAGTATTAGAGATACATGTCTTTGTGGATGTAGAATGTGCTGGATATTTGGATCATAGAAGATCTACAAGTGGGTATGTGTTTAACTTGTTTGGAGGAGCAATCAGTTGGATGAGAAAAAGACAGTCTGTAGTGGTACTTTCAACTACAGAAGTTGAATACATGGATGCCACTCATGCAAGCAAAGAAGAAATATGGTTACAAAGATTGTGTTCAGGTATTGGGTCGGTACAACAAGATGTAAGGATGTATTTTGATAGTCAGAGTGCAATTTTTCTAGTGAAGAACCCAACTTATCATTCAAAGACAAAGCATATCAATGTTCAATATCACTTCGTGAGAGACATGGTTGAAGAAAAGAAGGTGTTGTTGATGAAGGTGGACACTTTGAAGAATGTTGCAGATTCATTAACAAAATCTATGAGCACTAAGAATTTATCTTGGTGTAGAGGATCTATGGGCATTTCTACCATGGATTGTTGACTATGTAACCCTGTAACCCCCTGTATACAAAGAAAAAAAAAAGTGGGAGAATGTTGGATGTGTTTTATATTCTTTTCCTCAGGTTTCATGTCCATTTTTGGGTTGTCCCTGGTTTTCATGTCCATTTATGGGCACTTTTCAGCACATGGTTTTTCACCGATGGTTTTCTTTTTTCAGTTGAGGAATTATGGTTTTTGTCTAATCGAGTTCATTGGATTAGGTTTTCGGATGTCATTGGCTCGTATATGTATATTGTATTGTAAACAATGTATGATGTGAATGAATATAGAATATGTTGATTTTCTTGGTTTGGGTTTCTAAGGGAAATATCTTTGTGTAATGTGTGTATTTTCCATTGTATATTTTAATTTTATTTTATTGAAAATATGTGTGTAGTAAGTAATTGTACAAGTTTAAAATCTACAACTACTACAAAGCCCATGAGTACAAGTCATATGGTTGGATTTTGGCCACTTCATTAATCCATTGCAAATTATCAGGTCTTGAGAGCTGCAAAGCTTGACCAACTTAGTACCAAAAATATTCTCAATGAGTTCTAAAAATCTTCTTTTGTAAATATTATATAAAACAAGGTCCTCATAAATCCATAAAGGATTATGGTTGGAATCAGTTCTTAAAAGAGTATCTTGTTTAGTTGCATTCCTAGCATTAAAGTATCCTAGCAGGAGGATACTACCTTCAATTTTCAAATTATAAATATCTTTTTCTAAATTATTATAGGGAAAATTTCTATCTATATTGTTTTTATTATAAAAAGTATAATTAATAGGTGAAAAATAGTAAATTTCTATATACATCTTCTTAGCATTGTTGTCTGAAATTTCTATCCAAATGTACTGATTGAGAGGTTTGATCTTATGAATTTGAATGTGAGGAGAAATGATCTTTCTAATATAAAAATCTATGCCTCCTAACACTCTACGGTGGGACTTTTTGTTCCATGTTGACCACAAGACAAATCCTTCTATGGTAGGGACCTTAGACTCTTCATTCTCCCAAGTTTCAACTAGACAAATAATAACTGAAGGTGTTCGTCCTTTGTTGGAATACCTGTGTTGTCGAACATGGTATTAGATCCTATTTGAAGAGCTGCTCCTATTGTAGATCGAGATCGTGAAGCCGAGTTGTCTCATATTTATTTTCTATCATTTACATACATTTATGGGCTAAGAGGATTGTTCCATTGTGTCTAGAGTGCTCGTTTCAATTAGGAACACTTTTCGTTTCACTGGAAAAGGTTTTTATTTGCTCAAGAAATGGCCATTTCAGTTAGATCCGAAGATATAAAGCCTCGCTTTACGCATTTTTTAAATTTTTGCAGAGCATTATTTTGGTTTTATTTCGGTTTTATATTATTTGTTTCTGGGTTGCTACTCTTTTAGATCTATGTATTCTCTTTGACCCGCACCCTATGCGAAAGGTGCATCTTTCGAGTAAGCTAACTGAGATCTAACCCTTGTTGTCACGAGAAGCAAAAAAAAATTCTTGTGCGAAAAGAGTTTTTTTTAGCACGTTCTCCAAGGCCATCTTCAACAACAACAACAATCCTCTTGTGAAGCAATACAATATGTTTTGCTAGACCATTTGGTTAAAATTTTCCTTATTAAGTAAGAGGTCTTGAATTCAAGTATCTATTTTGTTACTTTTTTTTTTAAAAGTTGATGCTAAAATTGTAAAATGTATTTCACTTCAAGTATAAAAGTGAATCACTATAAGTAGCTTTAATATTTTATTTTAGAGTTATTTATTTTGCATGAAGTAACTTCTATATGTATATTTTATTGTAAACAATGTATGAGATGATGAATATAGAATATGTTGGTTTTCCCGATTTGGGTTTGTAGGGGAAAAATCTATGTGTAATGTGTGTATTTTCCATTGTATATTTTCTGTTCTTTTATTGAAAATCTATTTGCAATAAATAATTGTACAAGGTTAATATCTACACTACACTGATGAGCCTGGACTTCAACAAATATTTCATACTCTACACATTTTCTTATGAGATTTCATTTTCAATTGTCCTAACACAGAAGAACAATGAAGGAAATGAATTCCCAATTGCATTTATGAGTTCAAGGTTGCAAGGAGTAGAGTTGGACTATTTAGAAGTAGACAAACAAGCCTATGCAATCTTCAAGGATGTTAAACAATTCAAGCCATATTTAATCAAATCCAAGACCAAAATGATAATACCTTACCCCACTGTAAGAAATATCTTGGTACAAAGGTATTTGGGGGATAAAAAAGATAATTGGGCAACAACCTGGAAAGAATATGACCTAGACATAAGACCTGCCAAGATTGTGAAGGGAAAACGACTGTATAAATTGGCAGTTGTATCGGTAGAAGACAAAGAAGATGAAAATGATCTCTATCAAGATCAAATCCTATTGGAGAATGAAGTATTTTATATCCTTGTTAACAATGATCAATGGTATTATGAAATCAAGTATTATTTAACCCATGGTTCATCCCCACGTTACATGGAACCAAAGAAGAAGAGGGCTCTCAAGCTCAAATCAACCCAATATCATTTTACTCAAGGAATACTATTCAAAAATAATTATGATGGTGTTTTCCTGAGATACCTTGAGAAGGAGGATGTTGAAAAATTCCTATCTAAACTCCATTATTGATCCAAGATGGATCCCAGAGCCAAGATGGGGTCCAGGAAGGCCTAAAAATAAAAGTGCTCAGAATCAATTCAAAATGGACGTGTGAGTAGGCCTCGTCGATATGAACCCAATGCAACTTGAACAGGATCAAACGGAGGTTGTATGACCAAAATATTGTGTTCTGTTTGTTTCAACAAACAGGCAAAAAAATGATGACTGTACAGTCTGTACAGTGTTGACGTGGAAGCTGACTATACAGGTCATACGGCCATATAGTGATGTGGAAGTGATGTGTTTCTACTGATTGGGTAGTTGATGAAGATAGGTGGATGAGTCCTATGGTGACACGTAGCACCACTGCAAGGGTGACATGTGGCACGTCTGTACGGATGACGTGTCAGGTCCATACGAAACATGGCAAAGTGATGACATGGCAGGTACAGTTGGATGCTAACTAGGAATACATGCAGGCATACAAGTGGTCAAATAGGATGTTGACATGTGGCATTTTCTTGGGCGAATGTAAAGGTGCCATGTGGCCTAGTCATGGGATGCCACATGGCACCCATTCATTGGACAGTTTGGTTGGGAAAAATTTGTTTAAACTCCACGGGAGTCGACCCTGTGACCTCCGGTCTGGGAAAATGGCTTAGCAGGGGCCAGGATACCAGCTCGCTTGCATTATCACTTGATTGATATGGTGTAAAGTATATATTTAAAGTGTTATGGTGGTCTCGTCAGTGGAAAATAGGGTTGGGGCCTAGCCCATAACCCCGACGCGTTACCATGTACATATTCCATATAACCACTACACTATATGGTTGGCATGGATCTGTTACATGTTACATAGCCATCGTTTTAGGTGTTATCCCATGCGACCATTGTGATGTGACCAGATGTGTTAACCTTTGGCATGGGTTATGTTGAATAGCAGTCAAGCGCTTTACCATGGAACCACCACCTGTGACCACCCCATATACGTTGGCATGGAAATTTGGGGATAGGGCCCAGTTGGCCAGGATAGCTTGTCGAATAGGGTGCGTATCCAATGGACATTACCAAGGGCTGCAAGATATACAAAGTGCGTGGAAGCATAGTCTAGGCCCATATGGTCATACAAATGATCAGGGGTCAAAGATAAGGGATAAGGACCAGGGTGCTAGCCCAACGCTAGGCCACATGGAGCGCTCCAGGTGACCAAGAGCCCGTGAAAAAGGGGTCATGCCATTAATTTATGCCAAATTGGGTTTTTATATTATATTATAAATATTTTAATGGATTTCCAGCATGTTTGGGGGGATTTAATCCATTTTTGGAGGATCTTGGGCCCTTTTTAAGGCCAGATATTGGGGGGAAGTTGGGAGTTTGTTACCAACTTTAGGCCTATATAAACTAGAGGCTCTTGAAGCCACGAGGGAGGTTTAGATCAGGAAAATGATGATTAATTGTTGATGCAAGCCATTTTTATGCAGGGAAGTTATTGAGGAGCGCACCTTTGCGGGTAATTTCTGGGAGCTTCGTTCATCCGTTTTCAGTGCCGTTAGTTTTGATGGGTTCTTGAGATCTAGTAGAACACATATATCTCATTGTTTTAATCCATTGGCACTTTTATGATGTACATTTGAAGCTTCAAACATAAATAATAAAGCCTCATCCACTAAGACAAAGGCTCGAAGACGAGATTGTCGAACTCCATTATCAACTTCTCTTGTTATGGTTTATTTCTATTCATGCTTATGTTCAGATCTGTATATACCTTTATGGTTTTCATGTTTCATTAATAATTCTTCCTCTTTCATCAATTTCCTAAATGGTTAAATAACTCATGCAAAATAACTCAACCATTGTCGTTTAAAAGATCTTTTTGGATCAATGATGGCCCAACTCGAGGAAAATTTGGAGGAGACACCACGACACAAAAATTCCTTAGAACTGTCTACTATTGGCCTACTTTGTTTAAATATTCTCACGCTTATGAAAGAAAGTGCAAGGAATACCGAAGATCAGTTGTGAAGGAAAATAATTCTTATTTTCCCCTTCAACATGTTACAATTGAACGCCCATTTCAACAATGGGGTTTAGATGTGATAGGAGAGGTAAATCATAACTCTTATCAATTATAGAAATATATCCTTACTGTAATAGATTATTTCAACGGATGGACTGAAGCAATACCTATGAAGATTGTCAATGAAAATCAGGTGATATTTTTCCTCGACTCCTTTATTATAACTAGAATTGGTGTCCCAAAATCATTTGTCTTTTATAATACCGAGTATTTATCTTCTTTAAAATTAACTGAATATGCTCTTGAAAGAAACATTAAAATCAAATATTTATATAATTATTACTCTCAAGGGAATGGGATAGCAAAATCTACAAATAAAAATTTGATTAAAAATCTTAAAATAATTGTTAAAGAACACCAGAGAAATTGGCACTTGGCCCTCCCCAATGATCTATGGGATGATAGAGTAACACCCAAATATTCACTGGGAAATTCTCCTTTTATCTTGATTTATGGACAAAAGTCCATTTTACCTACACATACTTTCGTACCTCCACTGCAACTTGCCTAATCTGTCCAATATAAAGAGTGCCTAGTTATGTAGCAAATATTGAACGTGCTCCTTAAACTAGAATAAGAAAGGGAAAAATATAAAAGAAACTTAATATAACACCAGGAAATAGTCAAGAGATGGTTTGACAAGTCATTTGTGAGGAATAAGCAATTTCAAGAAGGTGATCAGGTCCTTAAATGGGCTAAATCCAATGAGGTGAAAGGAAAACATACCAAGTTTAGAAAAGCTATGGGTAGGCCCATATCAAATCCATCAGAAAATTGGCTCGGGAAATTTTAAACTAGGGACATTGAAGGGAGATGTGGAGGAGATCCCTATCAATGGAAAAATGCTCAAATGATACTTCTCCTAATCACCTTAGGTGATATAGTATTGTACATAGTAGGTTTCCTTTCCTTTTGATTTTTGTAAATCCTTTTAGAATAGTGTTTTCCTACCTCTCTTTTTGTTTTCAATTTTAGTTATTTCACTATTTTTGCAATAAATCCTCTGCGAACGTGTCATTTCACCCATGCATAAAAAATTTCTTGTTGCGTATTGTGTTACAAAAACAAATACCCAACTCATGTCTAAATAACTTTTCAGATGTTCAAGAAGTGAGAAATATGCCTTGCATTTTGTTAGAAAACATCATAACATAACAATTGGTTACATTGAATGGGAAGGATTCATGATGCTCTATTTATAAGAAAACCCCAGTCTATGAATGAAGCAAATACAAATAATTTGATTTATAGACTATTTGTTATATGTGTGATCACTCTCACATTCAACTCATGGTCCCACAAGATAGAGAACGGGTGATAGCTTAAGATGTCTTCTGGATAATATTTGTGAGACTTCCCCTTCTATACATGGATATAAAATCTTGTCAGAAATCTTCTTGGAAAAAGATCCACAATGAAAAAATAAGGATTGCGAATAGCATATCAAAGAAACTCTTGTATCCCCCCGCTTCCTAGACACCCATAATGAGAAATTGCTATATATATATTACAAATATGAAGGGTGAAGTTAAAAGTTTAAGTAGCAAGAAGTTGAAAACACCAATGATTGTGTGGGAAGTACAACTAAACTCGTCAAGGCTTTGGAATATTTTTGGTAGAGGAGCTATGCTTGTATGATATCGAGAAAACTTTGTCGAGGCTATGGACGCTCGCCGACAACAAAGAAATGTTGGGAAAGAAGAGACAAGGAACACACATCGGTCTGTAAATAGTCAGGAACACACCTTTGTGGCATCTATCTCCTCCAATATTTCTGAACAAATTTAACTAAATCCTATCCCATCTTGTCTCACATAAATTATCTGAACAAATTTAACTAAATCCTATCCCATCTTGTCTCACATAAATTATTTTGAATATCATCCATGCTATCTTGCCTTCTCAATTTTTTCAGTATAAGCTAGTGAAGTGCGGTCCATGGTACAAATTGAGCTATAAATTTTTTAGGATATATGAAGATCATAGTACATAGTTTGGAGATATATCTAGAACAAATATAATTGGTCTCCCAAGAAGTCACCATTTGTTGTGACATACACAACAACCCACTAAAATTCTCTAGTTTAGAGGATTTTAGTGAGTACCTACCTACTAAAATTTTTGGAAGCTACTTATAACTACAAAACTGACTAGATATTCATTTATAAAACCTCTTATATGTACATAATCTCTAAATACTACATTGATCATCCACTCCCCCTCCATCTCTAGTCGAAACCTTAAGCCCCTTTTTGAGAAGCTCCTTTGTAGTAATGTGCTCAATTCCATAACTATATGAACCTTGGTTAAGTGTCTATGGACCTTCACCATTGTAGTTACATTGATGTATATTCCCCAATCAATATTCCCAATGACAAAGAAACATCAACCGTATCATTGGAAGAATGTGTTGGGAGAGACTACCCCAACCACCTTTCCTAACCACATGTCCCGACGACAACACATTATTCGGGCGAAGGCTATACACCATGCAACAGCCCAATCATTGGGAAGCTGCTGC